>JAVGWX010000013.1:74260752-74400752 GCA_036924085.1 Ariolimax columbianus
GAAGAACAAGAAGAAGAACAAGAAGAAGAAGAATAAGAAGAACAAGAAGAAGAACAAGAAGAAGAAGAAGAAGAACAAGAAGAAGAAGAATAAGAAGAACAAGAAGAAGAACAAGAAGAAGAAGAAGAAGAACAAGAAGAAGAAGAATAAGAAGAACAAGAAGAAGAATAAGAAGAACAAGAAGAAGAACAAGAAGAAGAAGAATAAGAAGAACAAGAAGAAGAACAAGAAGAAGAAGAAGAAGAAGAAGAAGAACAAGAAGAAGAACAAGAAGAAGAAGAATAAGAAGAACAAGAAGAAGAACAAGAAGAAGAACAAGAAGAAGAAGAATAAGAAGAACAAGAAGAAGAATAAGAAGAAGAAGAATAAGAAGAACAAGAAAAAGAAGAAGAAGAAGAACAAGAAGAAGAAGAATAAGAAGAACAAGAAGAAGAATAAGAAGAACAAGAAGAAGAATAAGAAGAAGAAGAAGAAGAATAAGAAGAACAACAAGAAGAATAAGAAGAACAAGAAGAAGAAGAATAACAAGAAGAAGAAGAAGAACAAGAAGAAGAACAAGAAGAATAACAAGAAGAAGAACAAGAAGAAGAACAAGAAGAAGAAGAAGAATAAGAAGAAGAACAAGAAGAAGAATAAGAAGAAGAATAAGAAGAACAAGAACAAGAAGAATAAGAAGAACAAGAAGAACAAAAATATCTAGTTAATTGGTTTGTGTACTGGCTGACAACAATGATATTATTATCATGTATCATTTGAGTGTTGTACCAGAAGAATGTGTCACTGGGGCAAATTATCATTAAATCTCCCTGCCCGACCCCTACCCCCATAAATAATTCTATATAATAAAGCATTAGAACAGTTTGTCTGTCTGGGGAAACCTTTTGACCTACATCTTAATTTAGTTTGTGTGTCGGCTACATCGACCAATCAAAGAATATCTTTTAGAATCGTGCAACTATTATTTGTTCAGTTCAGTTCAAGCTCCACCTCCCCATCGAAGGTTGGCTGCAATTGGTCTCGTGTACTCTATCTCTTGCCATAATGGTGCAATCTGACAGGCTTTTTCCAGTCCATCCCATGATGTTTTCCACCCACTTATAGCGTTGTCTGACTCTTGAACGATTGCCGTCTATCATACCATTTAATATGGTCTTCAACAGGGAGATGTCCTGTTATATGGCCAAACTATCTGAACTGTCTAACGCCGATTTCGGTCATTAATTCTCTTTTCACCCCAAACTTTTTCAAAATCTTCACATTTGTTTTCTTCTCTTTCCATGAAATGCGAACTAATTTTCTAAACACTTACATTTCGAAGTCTTCAATACTCTTTCCCAACGTGTTATTCATTGTCCAATGTCCAAGTTTCTCCGCCATAAAGTAGTGATGAGTATACATAACACCCGGCAATTATCTTTTCCATTTTATGATTTATCTAATTGGATGTCAGAATGTGTCGCATGTTGATGAATACCAACTTGGCCATACCTTTTCTCTTTCTGATTTCTTTTTCACAGCTGCCATCTTCTGTTATTGTATATCGTAGATAGGAGAAACTCCAAACATGTTCAAGTTGATCTTTAATCTTCATACATGGCATAAAATGGGACTAAAGAGTTAATCTAAGCAATTGTAAACATTAATTTTTGAAGTCGTATGATAACATCGGTGTTGTGGACTTATGAAACAGAACTGGACCCCAGTGGCAGGTGATATGGCCCAGGCACGCATTATGAAAGCCTGCTGATAGTATTACCAGACAATCTCCGTTGTAGAGTCCTCAAAGAAAATGACGTAGGGGCACGCATAGAAAGGGAGCTTGTGACAAACTTAAAAGAAACGAAATCATGGCCATTGTTTTAACAGTTGGCACAGGATAGGTATACGTGACGAATTTTTGCTGACCTGTGCTTCACAGTGAGCTCAGGGGTTTCGATTGCCTGTAGACATTTATTCTTTTAATATACCTGCAAAACATGGACTTTGAATGCTGGATTAGAGTGAAACATCCAAGCAATGTAGATGAAAAGCTTGTCTCAAAACCAAACAAAACTCCAATCCATCAGAACGTAGAACCATATAAAGTCTTACAGACAGTTGTGAAAATATGCAGACTCTAATGGCACGGCCATGTGGCAAGCTCAGCAAAGACTTCTCAACATTAGACTCTGAGGGAGAGCCCCAGGAACAAGACAGAGATGAAGACCAAGGATGCACTGGATAGTTCATATTCAGATATGTATCTGTATTGTGACATCTGTATCCATGCCTCCCGTTTTGTCCATATTGCTACTAAGATTTATGAAGGAGCTCACATCTTGTGGGACTATGAATATAGAGACAGAGAAACCACTAACAGCTAGATAAATGCTAGGAAATGAGCGAGCTGCAGCAGTCAGCGACCCATAGCTGACTGCTTGCGTCAGGGCCAGCGAACCAGAGCTGCCAAGACCCTTCTACACTTCCACGCGGTGATCCTGGATAACAGGCTGCAGCAGAGAAGACTGGCTAAGGAAAATGGATCGAAAAGGGAACGCTAACCCGGAACTCAACAAATGCTTGCTGAAGTCGGATGTGTTGGACCGAAAGGTGCAAATATCACAGTCAAGCTGTAAACTACGACACAACGCATTTCGTTCTCTGGACTATATTCTGCTACTTAAGCCCCCTCAGGGTTTGGTAGCAGGAGATTGAGAACGAACGAAGCCAAGCCAAGCCAAATATGTATCTGTATTGTGACATCTGTATCCATGCCTCCCGTTTTGTCCATATTGCTTCCAAGATTTATGAAGGGGCTCACATCTTGTGGTACTATGAATATAGAGACAGAGAAACCACTAGCAGATAGACAAATGCTAGGAAATAGGTCACTGGACTAAAATAGAGACCCGCGCAGTTTATTGGAGACACGATGAGGCAGGAGGATCTAGATCTTGTGAGAACAGAATAGATTGAGGAAAAGACAGGGGAGGGCCTTAAAACTGAAGGGTAGAATAAAGACCATCTCAAATGTTCAAATAATAAATAGTTGTTAAAGGCATTGATCGCTGCTGCTTGATGATGATGCACGAAGAAGCTGCCGATATGGAACCCAGGGAACAAAGAATAAAACCTTCCAAGTATGTCATGTCACTAACCAGGTCGTATATGGAAGCTAGCAACCACAAATTGCTACATAATCACTACTGCAAGATCACACAAAGTGCTTTGGCTTCCTGTATGGGGGCCTCCTGTAGTGGTAACACTATGCTTCACCTAGGAACTCAATTGAGTTTTTAGTTGATACGCAGTCATAGCAGTTTCAGCTCATGGAAATCTTATGCAATCAAGTATGGACACTGACTCTGATTTGTTATCCTCTCACCTCCTCTGTAAGATCTTGTTCCACCACCACCACCACCACCTCCTCCTCTGTAAGATCTTGTTCCACCACCACCACCATCACCACCTCCTCTGTAAGATCTTGTTCCACCACCACCACCATCACCACCTCCTCTGTAAGATCTTGTTCCACCACCACCACCACCACCACCTCCTCTGTAAGATCTTGTTCCACCATCACCACCTCCTCTGTAAGATCGTGTTCCACCACCACCACCACCACCACCTCCTCTGTAAGATCTTGTTCCACCACCACCTCCTCCTCTGTAAGATCTTGTTCCACCATCACCACCTCCTCTGTAAGATCTTGTTCCACCATCACCACCTCCTCTGTAAGATCTTGTTCCACCATCACCACCTCCTCTGTAAGATCTTGTTCCACCATCACCACCTCCTCTGTAAGATCTTGTTCCACCATCACCACCTCCTCTGTAAGATCTTGTTCCACCATCACCACCTCCTCTGTAAGATCTTGTTCCACCATCACCACCTCCTCTGTAAGATCGTGTTCCCCCACCACCCCCACCACCTCCTCTGTATGATCTTGTCCCCCCACCACCATCACCACCTCCTCTGTAAGATCTTGTTCCACCATCACCTCCTCCTCTGTAAGATCGTGTTCCCCCACCACCCCCACCACCTCCTCTGTATGATCTTGTTCCCCCACCACCACCTTATTTTTCATTCAGATCATCCTACACATTGCCTGATCCTCCTCTGGTGGACTATAGACGTGGTAGGTGCGAGTGGATAGCAGCTGTTGAGGCCTCAAACCTCCAGGCGTTGACATGGATCTACTGTCCTGCTCATGTCGGGGTTCAGGGCAATGAAAGAGCTGACATAATGGCTTCACAAGCTCCCATCATGGGCATATTAGTGATGGATAGAAGTGCCATTTTGAAATCAATCAATGACAGCCTGCTATATGAGAACACCGCAATAGATGAAGCAGCAATCCACAGGCTGCAAAGCTTCGACATTAAACGAGGTTCGAGCGAAGCGAGGCGTATAAGAGGACGTGGCAGGAGAGTGTACAACCAGTGAGCTACAGGAACCATCAGCATCCATACCTTACACCATTTGATGAGAGAAACTGAGCATCTATAAAGTGACGTCGATTCTTAAAAACAGAAACAGAAACAGACGTGAAAGAAACTTGCGTGAGCCGTTTGTTAAAGGCCTGCTAACAGCTCAGTTAGTGGATTTATGTAGCACCTTGTCTTGCAAAACCAAGCGTGGATGCATACAATGTCCATATGTTATCCAAACACATCCCGTGTCCATCCTGCAGCTTAAAGATAATTGAGGGGTTAGCCAATAAATCACGTAACCTAATCTACACTATTATTTGCAGCATGAAATACATCATCAAACAATTGATCGGGTAAGTGATTTTCCCAAAGCAGCGAAAAATTAAGCTGCTCGAGTCTAGCCCACTAAGCAGGCAATCTTCCTCCTGGCTACATCCAGCTCATACCAGAGCTGGGACCTGCACGGGGGCATCTGGCCTGTAGAAGTACAGGTCGACTAAGTGGGACCTGCACAGGGGCATCTGGTCTGTAGAAGTACAGGTCGGCTAAGTGGGACCTGCACGGGGGCATCTGGCCTGTAGAAGTACAGGTCGGCTAAGAACTAAGAACATGGCTTCTTGTCATTATTAATATTATCTGATATTATTAGTTTGTTCACGTGTCTTGAACGAGTTCTGAGGGTCAATAACAACATATTTTCCGTTGCTAAAAAGTTAATTTGTATGTAATCACTGCACTCTGGGCAGACCTATAGGTTCTTCGCAAATATCAAAGGGTATGTGGTAGTGAGCGACACGCAGATGAAGCCAAGCATAGCACAACCGCCCGCATGATTCCGGTCACATTCATCAGCACGCTCGGGATGTGAGGAAACTACTGCAACCTACCACTTAATGTCCTTTTCAGGGTGCACAAAAGAATAAACCTACTCATTGTGGGCATTCGAAACACTGAACAACAACAACAACAACAACATATATATTGCTAGTTGTACACACTCTAAACCCCCACCCCACCCCACCTCCCACAACTTAGGTCTGACACCAAACTCCTGCAGATTGTAGACAGCGAGTTTCTAAATCACAGTTTCCCCATCCACCATACTGTAATGTCAGACGAAAATGTACTGATCAACCCGCATCATTTTTGAAGAGAAGACAACTACTAAGATTTAACTGAAGAAGAGCAAGTCATCATCTTCATAAGAGACTCAAACGTCATCTTTAGAACAACAAAACAATAAACTTTTCTGCATTATTTTGTTTACTAGTTGTCTATGTGTCCCTATATCGTTAGTCACCTGCTCGATTCACCTTTTGTCTGTCTCGCTACTCTTTGCGCCCTACGACAGTACCAACATCTCTAAAGCTTTCAAAGTATGTTCATCATTTTGATTTAGTATGGTAATGATTTAAGAGCAGCACTCTGTCAACTATGCCAGCAGTCCGCACCAAAAAGAGTAGTGGGACAGTGGGTCAAGACTACCACAACCAGATACTAGTGTGACATACGAAGAGTCAAAAAGGCTTATTAGAGCTAGATCCATGACCAAATTGGAAACAGAACATACTGGCTACACCAAAAACGGTGCCTATTACCAGTTCAACAGAAAAGAGCAGGTCGTGGTCTTCAGACTTCGCACTGGCTACAATAGATTCAGGTACCACCTATTCAACAAATTGAAGATAGGTGGCACTGACGAATGCTCGTGTGGTACCGGGAAAATGACCGCTGAACATTTGCTGCAAAACTGTCCGACATACGAGGATCAGAGAAAGCAGATGTGGCCATCACCAGTGCCAACACTAGACAAGCTCTATGGCAGTGTCGACAGCCTCAGGATGTCCGCTGCTTTTTTCAAAAAAATACAGGTTGACGTCTGACAGCGTACAAAGAAGAAGAAGAAGAAGAAGAAGAAGAAGAAGATTTAGTATGGTTGGTTGGTTGGTTATTGATCCAGCGGCCTATGAGTTCCTGCCCTTTGGCCCAATGCCATATAGTGCAAGTACCGTATCTGCAATTGTTTGTAAGCTGTTGTTTACTTCCGTACAAAGTGTTCCATTCGTCTGACCTCGGAGGAAGAAGCTCTTTCCTAACACCGCCAAGCGCATGACATTCAAAAAGATGGTGCTCAACAGTTTCATAGGAATGCGTGCACTCTGGAGAATGTTCTGGTTGAACTCTGTTCAAATGACTGTTGTTATATGTGTTGAGTGTGAAGTCGGAAAGTGGTACCTTGGTCTCTCCTCTTCAGCAGGTTTTTCTTTTTGCGTTCGCCTTATTTCTCTAATCCCCAAGGAGGTGTGCGTTGCACTGTGGTTTTTATTTTGCGCCTGTCGGATCAGTGCATCAGACTTCGGCATGCATTTTATATAAGGGCCTGCATCCTCCTGCATTTTTTAAGGGTTTGCTTCTCCGGGGTAACGGCCGGTGTTGTGACGGGGATCGAACCCAGCACCTTTTGGTTCTGAGCCGTGTCACTTAACCACTAGCCCTCGCCGTCCCCCGTCAGGAGGTTGATGTTGTCCTTTGGGATGACCATGTGATTGAAGATTTCTCTTCCAGTATTGCCCATTGCCCATATTCAGTAAGGTCCTCTTTGTTCGCAGTCTTCGGTAGTTGTGGGGCTGTCTGCATGGTTGTTGGTGTGTATTGTTGTTCTTGACTTGACCCATTCTTTGCCAGTCTGTCTGCCTTGTCATTGCCAGGTGTTTTTGAGTATGAGGGATCCATTGTATAATTATTCTGACTTCATGGTTTGGGAGAAGTTGGTTGGCATCTAGGGATATTTGGGTAAGTTCATGCCTACAGTGACTACCATCTTCCAGAGCTTGAACTGTTCAGGTCACTCATATATCAATCATAATTGAACTATCCGTCCTGGAGGAGTACGTGGTCGAATGGTTGAGATGCTTGCTTTCTGACATATAATGAAAAGTCCCGATTGGATATTAGGAAATATTTGGTTAGTCAGAGAGTGGGGAATGCTTGGAATGCATTACCCCAGGAGGTGGTGGAGGAAGATACAGTTAATGCATTTAAGAATAGATTGGATGTACATAGTTTTTATAGCAGGGTAATGTAGATGTGAATGGTTGTCTACAGACTCTGATGAGTTCTAAACCAGTATAAAGACGTAAAGTTAAATTTAGTCATGTAATAGCGCCTTTAAAAAGCTGCTGCTATTTGAAGCTCTCCATTTGATTTCAGAATAATCAACATCCGGTTAATGTATCGACAATGGACTTACTGAAAGCAGAAATTGAAAGAAAAAAGCGTCAACTACAAGAAAGCAATTTGATTAATGTACGTTTTTTTTTTGCAGTTAACATATTATCACAGTGTTTTCTGTGTTTTAAAATAAGAATGAAATAATTTTGATTAGGAGATGGTCATGTGTGCTGGGGTCAATAAATTTGTAAACCAACGTTTAGTCTCAGTAATTTAGTGTTACTACTACTACTAGTAGTACTAACTTTTTAACTAACTAGTTTTACTTTTTAGTCAGTCACTAGTCAGTACTCAGTAGTGAGTAGTCTCTTCTTAATCTTATTATTTTAATATTTAGACTACTACTATTACTATACTTATACTACTAGTTCATTACTAGTATTACAATTAGTATTAATGACTAGTAGTTAGTGTCTCGTGTCCGTCTTGTCAATTAGATCTACTTATTAAATATTACTAAACTTACTTCACTTGTCAGTTGTCACCTATGTCATAGTATGTGGTTGTTGAATTTGAAATCAAATGGAAATTGTCACAATTGTGTTCTCCAGTTGCACTTTATTCTCTGTATCAAGAGTTATTTCTTTTGTAGCCTTTTGCCTTTTAACATGATTAATATAATAATATATATATTTCTCTCAACTGTTTTTATCAATCAGTTCCACGCGTGTTTAAAGTAAAACCTTAAAAACCAAATAGTAAATAGTCTAAAATAGTATTATCAGTATGTTTAATGTAACTATGTTCACTCAGTTGTAATTTTCAGTTCGTTCGTCCGGACATGCCATTTATCAAATCAAATATGACAAAGTTTTTCTGTTCATGAAATGCTACCTTGTCTTTGAGTTTACTACCTTGGTAAAGTAGGAGTGAGTGCATGATTTGTTTTGCTAATAGTATTTAATAATAAATAGTCAATAATAAATAAAACTAGAAATACTTACTACTTTTGAGTCACAATGGAATGGAGCAGAACTCTCCACTTGTGTTCTGTGCAAAAAAGCATGGCACAGGACATAAATTTGCTTCAAATTTGGAAGTGAAAATATGAATGATTGTTGCTAGATAATTATTTCTGCATTGCTGAGAAATACAGATGATAAATTATCAAATGAATATATCTTTTTTTGCGCTCCAATCGCCCTGGTCTACCAATATGTCCTATTTTGGCGTTTCGGTTATCAGACTCTAAAGTTGCCTCTATTTCACAATCTTCTTAGTCTACAGTGGCTGTATTATCGTAATATTAAAAAGTGCTGCCTTTAGTCGTAATATGATAAATCAGCTAGATATTGGACGACAACTCAATATGCATCTGGCTGTGTCTTTATGTACCAGTATTTCCACTCCATGTAGTGTTTGTCCTCCCTGTCGCTGAAGTAGAACTTGTGACCCGTCCTCCGTGGTAGACTCACCAAAGTTTTTCTATCAAGCCTCGCATATACCTAGGATGTCCCACCTGTAATTCTTCATCTCGTGTGTTAGCTCGTTGATTTTACCACATGGGTTCAGTATTCTGACATTCCATGTTCCTCTTATGAGCTTGTCCTTCCTCAGCCTTATGGTTCCACCAGTAGCAAACTTATCACCTCTACCCTGTTGTGGGATGGCATGCGCAGTCATTGTTAACCTGGACTACGACCGAGCTGGTGTAGTTTATTTTGGTTGTGTCTTCATGGGTGAATCTTGGGCGGTTGCCTCTCGGTGGAACCTATGTCCTCTCCAAGCTGGTGCGGCAAGCATCTTACCTGGAGCAGCCCATCCCTCAGGCGGACCATTGCCTTGTTTGCCTACAGCCTCGCGGCCATAGTTTCCCAGTGTGCACCACTTGGAGGTGAGGTTGACTTGTGTGTTCACTTTATCGGCAGGCTACTCATTTCACTTTTCGCCCCTCAGAACTAGCCGACCTTGACATGGCCGGATTGCAATGTCGAGCGCAAACACGCCATTGTATACGCAAAAATTGGAGAAGATGCATCCATGACTGGAGAGGAACAAGTGGCCCATACGTAAACAAGGAAACTAATGACCAGGGCCTCAGACTCCTACAATTTGTACGATGCATTAAGCTGTTGGTGGCAAAAACGTTCGGGTATAACAAGCCGTCTAGACGTTGGACATGCATAACGCAAACAATGAAGTGCACAGCCAAATTGATTAAATGCTGGTTCAGAGGAGGTTTAGATCTAGCATCAACATCGACAAAATGAGAAGTTTTCCCGGAGCGGATATAGGAAGCGACCACGATCTTGTTGCAAAGACTATGCGCCTGCGATTGAAGAGAGCCGCAAAGAAAGAAGTGATTAGACTAAACTTTGACCTGGATAAACTAAAAGACCCAACAATCATCAAAGTGTTTCAATTGAAGGTAGGAGGGAGATTTGCTCCACTGATGGCTCTCAGAGAGTGACCACATACAGATACAGAACAAAGTCTCTTAACTCAGCTCTCATAGATACAGCAACAGAGTCTCTTAACTCAGCTCTCATAGATACAGCAACAGAGTCTCTTAACTCAGCTCTCATAGATACAGCAACAGAGTCTCTTAACTCAGCTCTCATAGATACAGCAACAGAGTCTCTTAACTCAGCTCTCATAGATACAGCAACAGAGTCTCTTAACTCAGCTCTCATAGATACAGCAACAGAGTCTCTTAACTCAGCACTCATAGATACAGTAACAGAGTCTCTTAACTCAGCTCTCATAGATACAGCAACAGAGTCTCTTAACTCAGCACTCATAGATACAGCAACAGTCTCTTAACTCAGCACTCATAGATACAGTAACAGAGTCTCTTAACTCAGCTCTCATAGATACAGCAACAGAGTCTCTTAACTCAGCTCTCATAGATACAGCAACAGAGTCTCTTAACTCAGCTCTCATAGATACAGCAACAGAGTCTCTTAACTCAGCTCTCATAGATACAGCAACAGAGATCCTGAGGTGCCACCAAACAAAAAAGAAGCCATGGGTGACCAAAGAAATTCTAGACCTTTGTGATAGAAGAAGGTCACTGAAAAACCCAAATCATCCACCTGATGAGGTCGACAGATATAAAGAGGTCAAGAAAGCGATTCAACAAAAGAGGAGAGAGGCGAAAGAAGCGTGGAAATGACGCTAAAGGAGCATACAAGGAAGAACTGGTAACACCAAGACAAGGCAGGAACTTTAGGATCCAGGATAAAAGCGGCAACTGCCTTATTGAGGACAATGACGTACTGGCACGATTGACAGAGTACTGTTCTGAGTTATACAATAAGGACAATGACGTACTGGCACGATTGACAGAGTACTGTTCCGAGTTTTACAACTATGAGAGAGCGAACGAACCTGTGAAAACAATCCCGACAACACCCCAACAACTATAGAGGATAACCAACTGATAACGAAGGAAGAGTTAGCTGTAGCAGTAAAGACATTGAGAAGAGGGAAGGCGGCCGGCGAGGACAATATACCAGCAGAGGTCTTATAAGCAGGTGGAGAGGTAGTGGTGGAAGGCCTGGCACACATCTGCAACAAAATATGGGCGACAGGAAACTGGCCGGACTTATGGACGAAATCAATAGTTATACCGTTACATAAGTCTGGAAACCTAAAGTTGTGCCAAAATTACAGAACATTAAGCCTTATCAGCCACCTTAGCAAGGTCATGCTTAGATTAATCCTCGACCGATTGAAACCCCAAACAAAGAACATCATTGCTGAGGAGCAGGCAGGGTTCAGACAGGGAAGAAGCACTACAGAACAGACATTTAATTTAAGGCTGCTAAGCGAGAAATATCTAGAACAGCAGCAAACACTATCATGTGTTTGTTGATTTGAAGAAGGCGTTTGATAGGGTATGGCATAAAGCGCTATGGGCAACCATGAGGATGTATAAAATGAACAGAAATATTATAAAGGTCCTTGAACACTTGTATGACAAGGCATCCAGCGCAGTTATTGTGAATGGGAAGCATGTGGACTGATTTCGCACATCAGTCGGTGTGAGACGGGTTGTACACTCTCCTAAACTCTTTTCAATAGTATCCTTGTTGGAATTATGAGTGAGGCACTCGGAGGTCACGTTGGTACTGTCAAACGATTACCAACCTTTTGACAGACCTCTTGGAACTGTCAAAAGAAGGAAACTCGCTTGGTACTGTCACATATCAAGATCAAAAGGTCTTGCAAATACAAACCTGCACGGAAAGGTATATGGCAGACGACGAAGATTCCGTCCCAAAAAGAGGGGGAAGGACAACATAAAAGAATGGACCAATCTCCGACCAGAAGAGGCACAGGGAGCGACCGCTGACAGAAGGGTGGCGGGTTGTGAGGATGTCTTCATGTGTGCCCCAATGACCTCACTGGTTACGGGATGACCTGACTGAATATATCTTATGTTTTATGGCATCTATCGTCTCGTAGAAATGATAAACCCATCATACCAGATATCATCTCCGTCAAATTTTACCCCATTTCACCAAAATGCATTTAGATTGATATGAAAAAATAACGATTAAAATATGTTCTATCAGCTGAATAATTTTTTTTTTCTTTTTGGTGTTCGCCTTATTTCTCTAATCCCCAAGGTGGTGTGCGTTGCACTGTAGTTTTTATTTTGCGCCTGTCGCCCCAGTGCATCTGACTTCAGCATGCATTTTATGTAAGGGCCTGCTTCCTCCTGCATTTTCTAAGGGTTTGCTTCCCCGGGGTAACGGTCGGTGCTGTGATGGGGATCGAACCCAGCACCTTCTGGTTGTGAGCCGTGTCACTAGCCCACGCCGTCCCCTTTAATAATATCTGATATGTGACCTATAGGGTCACTACAATATTAAACTGATTTTGGGAACTAGATGCCCTCCGCATGCTTCAGTCTCACCATAAGTCACCCTGGTATTCAGTTGTTCCAGGAAGAGCCCAAATAATAAACAAGGTACAGATGGTAAGAAAGGTGACATAATGTGTAGACACAGTTTTTAGCTTGACATTAAATCTCACATACAGTTGAAGGATTTTGGTTTGTTTGTTTTCGATCGCCTTATTTCTCTAATCCCCAAGGTTTTTATTTTTGCGCCTGTCGGCCCAGTGCATCCGACTTTGGCATGCATTTTATGTAAGGGTCTGCTTCCTCCTGCATTTATTAAGGGTGTGTTTCCCCGGGGTAACGGCCGGTGCTGTGATGGGGATCGAACCCAGCACCTTCAGATTGTGAGCCGTGTCACTTAACCACTAGCCCACGCCCGTCCCCCAGTTGCAGGATTAATCTTCTTCTTCTCCTTATCATTCGCCATGTTTTTTGGTTGACCCGGTTTATGGATTAGGGTTGCTGTGGGGAAGAGTTCAAGTCTCACAAATAGCTAATGTGTGGAGGTTCGTCTCCATAGATCAGAGTTGCAGTGGGGAAGAGTTCAAGTCTCGCAAATAGCTAATGTGTGGAGGTTCGTCTCCATAGATCAGAGTTGCAGTGGGGAAGAGTTCAAGTCTCGCAAATAGCTAATGTGTGGAGGTTCGTCTCCATAGATCAGAGTTGCAGTGGGGAAGAGTTCAAGTCTCGCAAATAGCTATGTGTGGAGGTTCGTCTCCATAGACCAGAGTTGCAGTGGGAAGAGTTCAAGTCTCACAAATAGCTATGTGTGGAGGTTCGTCTCCATAGACCAGAGCTCAGGACACAATTACCTAAGCAATAAACAGTCTTGTCGGATATGGTAGGCTGTCTGTACTGCTTGCCCACATGGGTGATGGGGCCGGTTTTAGCCCTTTGTTTTCTTTTTTGTAGTTCGCTCTCCAATTCCCGCTGCCAATCCCCATAAAGGGCTTTGCAATCAGCAGGATGTAGCCCAGAGAATAAAATCCGTTGTGTCGTAGTTTACAGCTTGACTGCGATATTTGCATCTTTCGGTCTGACACATCCGACTTCAGCGTGGCATTTTTGGGTACCGGGTTATCTTTCTCTTCTTCGATTCCTTCTCCATAGCCAGTCTGCCCTGTTGCAGCCTGTTATCCAAGATCACTGGTAGGCCAGAGTGTGATGGTGTTCACTGTAGCACTACCCTTATTTTGACTTTTTTATTTTACTTGAGACTTTTCCAAGCTCTGCCAGTTTATCACTCTTGAGAGCTTGGCAGGATAGATTTTTTATTTTTATTTTTGTATTTAAAAAAAATAAATATATATATATATATATAAGCGTTCGCTATATTTCTCTAATCCCCAAGGCGGTGTGCGTTGCACTGTGGTTTTTATTTTGTGCCTGTCGACCCAGTGCATCCGACTTCAGCATGCATTTTATGTAAGGGTCTGCTTCCTCCTGCATTTTCTAAGGGTTTGCTTCCCTGGGGTGCTGTGATGGGGATCGAACCCAGCACCTTCGGGTTGGGAGCTGTGCCACTTAACCACTAGCCCACGCCGTCCGGCAGGATAGATTAAAAATACAACATGGAATAGGATGCAAAACACGCCTTTTTTTTCCTCTTAATATCATTTGCCGCAGCTCAGAATTCATTGGATAAATTCCAATATTTGTCTGTAAATTAGTCAATGGCAGCAGAATAAATGCAGAAAACGTAAATGGATTCACGCGATCACCATAGCAACCAAAAGTCTAGCATTTGATTGAATTGTATGCACTACCAAATAAATCAAGAATAATCCTCAAATAAGCTCTGAAGAACAACAAATACAACTACTATTTAGTGGTCGGTAATTTTGTAATTTTCCTGGCCATATCTGGATTATTTCTGTTTTCTGTATGCCCCATTTCCACACTAACCTTTGGGACAACTTTCTTCTCATTACAGATACAAGTTGAATAACACTTGAGACATTTCTAGTCTCTCGAAATATTGATCATTTCCTGGCCCAGTTTTTGTTTATCCTCTTCTTTGTTATAGTTCCTTGTCCCAAATCCCAGTCATTCATCCTGTGTACTCCACCTCAATGCAGCGAGACACCTTGCACGAAATTTTGATACCAGGAACTATGTCATCTGGGGGCCTCTTGCTCCTGGCAGATTTAACATCACGGGAAAGATCAAATGATCACAACAATCTCTCATCCTGAATACGGACTTTGTCATGTGTTGTACACAAAAGGCAGGAAGTAAGAAAGGAATACAATGGAGATTCGGTGAAGAACTGGAAGATCAATGTTGCAGATGATTTTCTTCTTCTTCTTCTTCTGCGTTTGTTCTCAATCTCCCGCTACCAAGCCCCAAGCAGGGCTTTGCAAGTAGCAGGATGTAGTCCAGAGAACGGAATGCGTTGTGGCACTAGTTTACAGTTTGACTGCGATATTTGCACCTTTCGGTCCGACACATCCGTCTTCGGCAGGCAGATGATCTATTTCTTCTGTTGCATAAACAACAATAAGGGAAAGATGGACCAGCTAACAGTGGAAGCAGTTAAAACTGGATCAGTTGGAATACAGGAAAGGGTACCACCTATTCAACAAATTGAAGACAGGTGGAACCGACGAATGCCCGTGTGGTACCGGGAAAATGACCGCTGAACATCTGCTGCAGAACTGCCCGACATACGAGGATCAGAGAGAGCAGATGTGGCCATCACCAGTGGAACCACAAGACAAGCTCTATGGCAGTGTCGACAGCCTCAGGATGACCGCCGCTTTTTTCGAAAAAATAATGGTTACTGTCTGACTGCGTACGAAGAAGAATACAGGAAAGAAAAGTAGAATACACAAAATGATAACTGAAGAGAGCAGGCAATCTGTAAGACTTCTTCTTTTTGCTTTTTTATCCTGTTTGCGCCTCTCAGCGTCAGGTTATGAAGATCGTTCTTGGCTGGGCCCTAGTGTGGACTTCGAATATTGGCAGCTTCACTTGGTTTTGTATTGGCTTTGTATCCATTGTGTCTGTATAGCATTGCTTTCTGGGGGATGCTATCTAGTGTACGACGTGTCACATGGCCGAACCATTTGATTTGCTGTCTCTTGATGAGGTCTAGCACTGGTGTTTTACCTACGTGTCTCCTAATGTCTTCGTTCCTGATTCTGTAAGACTAAATCAAGTAAAGTAAATCAAATCAGTGGGATCAAGATGCTGAGCAGCGCATTAGCTGCGGTGGTCAGCGACCCATAGCTGACTGCTAGCATCAGGGCCAGCGAACCAGAGCTGCCAAGACCCTTCTACACCTCCACACGGTGATCCTGGATAACAGGCTACAGCAGGGCAGACTGGCTAAGAAGAAGGGATCGAAGAGGGAATGCTAACCTGGTACTCAAAAAATGCTTGCTGAAATCGGATGTGTTGTACCGAAATGTGCAAATATCGCAGTCAAGCTGTAAACTACGACACAGCGCATTCCGTTCTCTGGACTACATTCTGCTACTTAAGCCCTTTCAGGGTTTGGTAGCAGGAGATTGAGAACGAACGAAGCAGAAGAAAAATCAAATCAGTAATGTTCTCTATTTGTTTTTGTCCTTTCCCTTTTTTCAGTCCAGCCGAAGCATAGGGTCCACCGCTAAAGTTGGCCTCCTTGAAGAAGCCTGCACTACAGGAATTTGCGAGGTTTTGCAGTGGAAGCTTCTGTTCAGGTTGCTAGCCCCCATGCACAGCACTCTTTAGTTACCTTTTATGACAAGCATATGTGGGATTCTGTGGTGAAGTGGTTAAGCCGTCGGCCCCGTGTTCGGTTTGGTATGGGTTCGACTCCGGACTCCACTGTCGTTTTCATGGGTGCTTGATGCGGAGTCCCCTGCATCTTGTAGTCGCCCCTAGTTGTCTTGTACTTGACTTGCCACTGGGGCCGGGCGGCTCGAGATGAGAGTGAGGATAAAAAGTAGCGCAGTTAATCCTTACTAAAAATAGCGCTAGCAAATAAATTATGCCATCATTGTCTCCGATGGACGGCAACCTTTGCCTTTGATGACAAGCAGTGACCTTATTCATTCTTTCCTAGAAGAAGGCCGCAGGATCCACTCAAGGAAGTAATGCTCTATACTTCCTCATTTTCAGTGAACCGGCAAGGAAGATATGTGCTGTACATGTTTCACAAAGACATATTGCATGAAAGCATATGGTAACAAATAATATGCAATAAATAATATGTAGATATATCTACTTCTGCCTTATTTACTTAGTTGCTCGTCTTCTACCTTGTAGTGTACATTCCTCTACCCTACTTACTTAGTCGTACCTCTTCTACCATGGAGGTTGGGGAGGAAGACTAACGTCTAGTCAGGCACAACATACTGATCAGACATGTTAGTCAGGGTCAGGCAAAACATACAGGCCAACACCCTCACCTCGGCTTCCTCGTAGCCCTCTCTGGAAATGGGCTGGTTTCATGACAGTCTGGCTAACGGAGTGAAGGGTCGATGTGATCCCCATAGTAGTGAGCGACACACAGATGAAGCCAAGCATAGCACAACTGCCTGGAGAACCCCGATCCACCTTCACCAGCACGCTCGGGATGTGAGGAAAGCTACTACGACCTGCCACTTAATGTTCTTTTCAGGGTGCACAAAAGAGTAAAGTTACTCATTGTGGACATTCGAAACAACAACCATAAATGTTAGAGTCTTTTACCTTACTAACTTAGTCGCTCCTCTTCTACCCTAGTCTACTGTGGCATCTTGCTCTCGATAGAAAAAAATTCTATGCCATACCAAGGTTTACTTCTTTAACGTTTGTCCTGAAAAGGACGCTGTGTCATAGTTTGCAAGCCCGACACATCCGGTTTGAGAACTGCATTTTCGGAACCAGGTTTACTGACCCTCTGCGATCCCTATCCCATTTGCCAGGCTGCATGATTGCAGTCTGTTTCCAGGGTCGTCACTCGAAGGCAGAATATTGTCTCAGCCAGCTATGAATCACTGCCGCATCTTTGGTCTCGCGCTAAAGTTTTGAACCATTGTCCGATTGGTCAAGCAACCGGTACCCTAACCTACTGCCATCTGTTGTCCTTCAATAAAAAATGATTACCTGCAATTTAGATAGTAACAATTTCATTTTGCCTCTGTCAACAGGATCCCAAAAAGAAGTATTTTAAGAGATCAGATTATGAAGCCAAACAAGCAGAGGAATACTGGAAGAAACATAGCAATACAGTGAGGTCTGACAAGGGGTCGCAAGTAAGAATTTTGTTACTGTTATGTAATGTAATAGCTGTCCATCGTTGTCGACGAGGACCACCGACATCATCCTTGTCACAGATTTCCCTGTTGGGTGTGGGTGCGCATGTGGCTGAACAGGCCAATGCGAGCACGAAAACATCTGCTACATATCGGGCACACCAGGTTTGTAGAAGGGGATGGTGTTCCCGCTGCTCAGGATTTCCGCGTCTCTCGTCTGTTTTGGGCTTTCACAACACGGTCATCTTCACCGGCAGCTACACCCGATTTGACTGCGCTTCTCCAGTCAGATCTGTTTTGCGCAAGACATTCCCAGGTGTCGATGTCTATCTGGCAACTTTTTAGTGAGTCCTTCAGACCGTCTTTTAAACGTTTCTTTGTGCGCCCTCTCTCGCGCTATCCCTCTCTCAGCTCGCCGTAGAGAAGCTTCTTTGGGAGCCGCTCGTCTGACATACGGACGAGGTGTCCGGCCCATCCTAGTCGTGCTTTTTCTAGCAGTGCAGGGATGCTGGGCATGTTAGCCCTCGAGAGAACCTCGATGTCAGTGACACGATCTTGCCATCGGATGTGGAATATTCGCCTCAGGCAACCTGTGTGTTATAGTTACTGTTATAGTAGTTAGTTATCAGTCCACTTGTGGACGGCATGGACTGCCAAGTCTCATCTACCGTTCAAGGTCATTTGCGTCTGACGTTATCAACCCATGTCGTTAGAAAATCACATTTACGTCATCATCCACCTTCCTCTTGGTCGCTCCCTCACACGGAAGCCAGACAGTTGGGCATTATAAGTCCATAGGGGAAGCTGATAGATCAAGACCCCATCTCACCTCATGTCAGGTGAGACATGCTGGTCAAGACCCCATCTCACATCAGGGTCAGGTGAAACATACTGATCAAGATAAAGATACCCCCCTCCTCCTCACTCAGGGTCAGGTGAAACATACTGATCAAGACCCCCACTTAACTTCCTCGTCGGACTTTAGAAAAGCAGGCTTATTGGCTTGGCTGTGTTCGTTCTCAATCTCCTGCCACAAACCCTGAAAGGGCTTAAGTAGCAGAATGTAGTCCAGAGAACAGAATGCGTTGTGTCATAGTTTACAGCTTGACTGCAATATTTGCACCTTTTGGTCCAACACATCCGACTTCAGGAAGCATTTTTTGAGTACCAGGTTAGCATTCCCTCTTCGATCCCTTCTCCTTAGCCAGTCTGCCTTGCTGCAGCCTGTTATCCAGGATCACCGCGTGGAGATGTTGAAGGGTCTCGGCAGCTCTGGTTCGCTGGCCCTGACACTAGCAGTCAGCTATGGGTCGCTGACCACTGCAGCTCATGCGCTGCCAGGCTTATTTACTTCCTCTGTCCTGATCACCCCATCAGACATCATATTTCCAATGTTCGGCCACATGAATGACCTCGTCGTTCCCCCTCAACACGTCGTCCCCATTGCATGTTTCCAGAAGGTTTGAGTAGATCATCAAGTGGTCTAGGTCTTGAGCTGTTGCTCTTCGAGGTTCCTAGATGCTGATTGAAACCAACCGATGGGCTGTTTCGTGATCTATGATGCTTTGGTAATGAAAGGATTGGCCGATTGAAAAGTCATTTCTAGGGGACGCTTGATTGCCATGTTAGTTACAATCTACTTGGAGACTCCTTTTGTGTCCAATTGAAATCAGTGCCACAGCAGTCTGGCCAGCAAGGTGGGGATTGACACTGTAAACCTCATAGTGGTGAGTTTAGGAGAGCCTTATAGTGCACTACAGTCCACCTTTTCAAGTATATGTCTGGATGTAAGAAGAGTCACTGTAACCTTCCAACAAAGAAATGTAGACAAGAGTTAAAGGAACTCAGTATGAGTGGCTACAAACACAGACCAGTACCATATTGATGCCAAGAGTGTCCGTACAGCTGAGTTGTTAAGATGCTGACTTCTCATGACTAAAGTACTGGGTTTAATTCCAGCCCACAATAACAAGTACCATATTGATGCCAATAGTGCTTGTGCGGCCAAGTTGTTTAGATGCTTACTTCTCATGTCTAAAGTCCTGGGTTTAATTCCAGCCCACAGTAACAAGTACCATATTGACGGCAAACGTACTTGTGCGGCCGAGTTGTTTAGATGCTTACTTCTCACGACTAAAGTACTAGATTTTTTCTTCTTCTTCTTCTTCTTCATTCGTTCTCAATCTCCCACCACCAAACCCTGAAAGGGTAAGTAGCAGAATGTAGTCCAGAGAACAGAATGCGTTGTGTTGTAATTTACAGATTGGCTGCGATATTTGCACCTTTCGGTCCAACACATCCGACTTCAGCAAGCGTTTTTTGAGTACCGGGTTAGCATTCCCTCTTCGATCCCTTCTCCTAAGCCAGTCTGCCCTGCTGCAGTCTATTATCCAGGATCACCGCGTGGAGGTGTAGAAGGGTCTTGGCAGCTCTGGTTCGCTGGCCCTGACGCTAGCAGTCAGCTATGGGTCGCTGACCACTGCTGCTCATGTGCTGCTCAGCATCTTGATCCCAGTACTAGATTTGAATCCCAGCCCACAACAAAGTGAAACACATACCTTTTACCTTGCTGTCAAGCTTGGGGCATACACATGGAAATACCATGCACTTGACCACAGTGTTGTCAAACCAGCATAGTCTATTTTCACTTGATGAGGATAGCTTGAATAAAAATCAAGCAGAGTGACTTCCTGTGGAATCCTAGAATCCATCACCTACATCAACCAGAAATTCCCACCAAAACCATGTGCCCATGCATATGTGTATGGCCCAGGTAAGATACAACAATGGGAAAAAACCCATGGGGCTTTCCCTACTGGGAAGATAGTCTTCCAGCATTAGGGCAGAGTATATGGCACTCCTAAAGCAACTAAGAATGTTTACCAGACCAGACGAACACCCGTCAACTCAGATTGTATTATTTACAGATTCCAGATCACTACTAGAAGCAATACAAAACACCAGAGATGCTGCGGGAAATCAGATCAGAGCTCAACAAAATCCAAAGAATCTCATCAGTTGCTCTTGAACTGAACTTCTTTATACTGTGATGTGATTGGGGAGCGAACCCAGCACCTTCGATTTTTAAGCCGTGTCACTTAACCACTAGCCCACGTCGTCCCCCACACAGAGGTATCAAACACAAAGCCTGTGTAAATTTTGGTTAAATTTTATGAATGAATTAAAAAAAATGTAATTTAATTTTTTTACAGGAAGATGAGGCTCATGGTTCAGCAGCTTCTGAAGGGAAAACCACAGACAGATTAGCTCAGCTGCCAAGGAAAGAGGTAAAGTATTCTTTAGAGCATTTTGCAGTAAAAAAAGGTCAAGTTTAGACAATTACTGGTATCAAGATGCTGAGCAGCGCATGAGCTGCAGCGGTCAGCGACCCAAAGCTGACTGCTATCGTCAGGGCCAGCGAATCAGAGCTGGGATAAAAATGCTGAGCAGTGCATGAGCTGCAGCTGTCAGCTCATCGAAGCTGACTGCTAGCAGCAGGGCATGTGAATCAGAACTGGGATCAAGATGCTGAGCCGTACATGAGCTGCGGCGGTCAGCTCATCGACGCTGTCTCTCCTTCGGCATTGAACAAGGTACAATGGAGTTGCTTCTATCAGCCTTTTCTCATTTTTGTCCACTTTATTTCACATGATTGACTCATGCCTCACAGTTTACAACAGTAACCAGCCTCTTGAAAATCTCTTGGCAACGATCAAAAGACGGAAACTCATTTGTTACAGCCACATTTCGAGATCAAACGGTCTTGCAAATACAATCCTGCATGGAATGGTTGTAGGCGGACGACGAAGAGGATGTTCCAAAAAGAGGTGGGAGGACAACATAAAAGAATGGACTAGTCTCTGACCATAGGAGGCACCGGCAGCAGCTGCTGACAGAGAGTGGTGGTGTGGGGGTGTCTTCATATGTGCCTCAACGACCTTACCTGTTCCTGACCTCATAGTTTATTTGAATTAATTCCAGTTTGATCTTTCTTTCTCTTTTTGAATTTTGTTTATGATTTTTGTTAAGCTGTGGAAATTAATTCAGTATATTAAAACTGTTTCAAATCCATATTTGGTTTTCTTTTTTTTTTATCTTGAGTCACTGATGACCCACATTTGACTTTTATTAAATACAAATATTACTTATAAAACAAATATTGACAACTGGGAAAAAACAAACAAGAAATGGTTCAACAGACTCAACAGGAAACAATATATCACAATTTTTCGTCTTAGAACACGTCGCAGCAGGCTAAATGTCACAAAAGGAAAGCAGAACAGACTGCACATGTCAGAAGGGACTACAGACACCAGAACATATTTTGCAAATATGCCTACTGCATCACAGCTCCTGTGAGAAGACCTGGCCCAAAGAAAGAAGAAGGCAAGACAAATTGTAGGGAATCATTGAGGACTTATGACTGGCATGTCACTTCATGAAGGCAGCCTATCTAGCGATATTATTTGTTTAGTCCGAGAGTGGTTGGTTGGTTATTGATCCAGCGGCTTATGGGCTTCTGCCCTTTGGCCCAATGCCATATAATGGTATCTGCAAGTATTTGTAAGCTGTTGTTTAGTTCCGTACAAAGTGTTACATTTGTCCAGCCTTGTAGGAAGAAGCTCTTTCCTAACACCTGCAAGCGTGGTGAAAGAGTGGTGAATGCTTGGAATGCATTGCCACAGGAAATAGTGGAGGCAGGTTCTATTAATGCATTCAAGAATAGATTGGATGCACATGGTTTTTATATCACGGAAATGTAAAAGAAACTGGTTAAATACAGACTCTGCAGTCTTTTAAACCAGTATGAAGACGTTAAGTTACGTTTAACGCTAAGTTATAAAACAAGCATAAGAAGAAGAAGTTACATGTTTTGTCAATTGTCCCTGATGAAGGCTTTTAAGTGGTGATGTAGGTTTCATTCTTGTCACTGATCCAGTGTAAAATCTGAACCATAAATTTCTATGTTTTTATACACTTTATTTTAAGCATGGAAGATGAGAGGCTACCAAAAGATAACCTCTATGGACAGCTGGTGCCTACAGGAGCGAAGATTTGGCTGTCCTACGCTGTGATTCGAGGATGTATTCAAGAGGAACATGAAGTCCTGTGAGATCTCAACCGAGGGCTGGGAAATAATTGCTCAGGGTCGAGGTGTTTGTAGAGGGGGCATAGTGACTGACGACACTCAGAGCGGTATTCTGGCTGCAGAGAAATGTTGAAGATATTGTCGAACACTCTAGCAAGCCAGCTTCCTCAGTATGGTTGTACGATCTGTGGCAGGGACTGTCGCTCGCGGATTGGCCTTTACAGTCATAGCAGACAGTGCCGAAATACAGGCGACAGAGCTGGACAAAACTCAACAGGGCGCAACGTGCATGATCTACAGAAACTGAGACGCTGATGATGATGATGATTTTAATCCACAGTACTGTCGCAGCCTCTCCTTATTTTACATTTTTAGTTGTATCTTGATGCCTGATGTATTCTGTGCAGGTGATTAGGAGGCTTCGAGAGCGAGCGGAGCCCATCAAGCTTTTCGGGGAAGATGACCTTGATGCATACAAAAGGCTGAAAAAGCTGGAGACGACGGAACCAGACATTCAGGTCAGTTCAGTGTCTAGAAAGGTTGGTGTGTAGCCATGTGTTTTAGTGATGCATCATTTTTTGTAACTTTTATATATACAGCGGAGGTCAGCGTGGTCTAATGTAAAGTAAAGTAACCCATAGCATTACTGCTGTAGGGGTGTGAGATGTTCGCGATCTCACATTTCAAAGGCTTGGCTATATGAGGGCGGTAGCCATCTCCTCTCCCTCACCGATTATACTTCCCGGACTGAACCAGTACCCATTTTAGGATGGGTCGACCCGGGAGCCATTGCGCCTCAACTGGGGAGTGAACCCAGGACCACTCAGATGCGAAGCCAGCGCGCTAACCGCTACAGGGTTCCCAAGCGTTGTCTAGGGGTGAGATATTCTTTTCACAATCCCAACACACCCGGTTCTAATTCTGCGGTGTCCAGTTTGGCAGACACTGGATTTGATCAGTGCGATCGCTCCTCCGCGTATGGCAACCTGCCGAGAAACTTTATACGTGCCAGATAGATCAGCGGTTGTGAGAAGCGACGTTCTGCAAAGAACATGCTTACTTGTTGTTTGCGAATGCCCACAATGAGTAGGTTACTCTTTAGTGCACCCTGAAAAGGATGTTTAGTGGCGGGCTGCAGTAGCTTTCCTCACATCCCGATCGTACTGATGAAGGTGCACCGGGTCCTCCAGGCGGTTGTGCTATACTTGGCTTCATCTGCGTGTCACTCACTACTACAGGGATCACGTCAGTAACTCACCTCGTAAGTCAGGCTGCCATGAAAACAGCCCGTATCCATGGAGGGCTACAAGGAAGCCGAGGTGAGGGTCTAGGCCAGTATGTTTTGCCTGACCAGACGTTAGTTTTCCTCGCATGCTTACTTATTTTATAGACACAGCTGTTTTTTTTAAAGACATTAGTTTTCCTCCCATGCTTACTTACTTTATAGACACAGCTGATGTTTATAGACATTAGTTTTCCTCCCATGCTTACTTATTTTATAGACACAGCTGTTGTTTATAGACATTAGTTTTCCTCCCATGCTTACTAACTTTATAGACACAGCTGATGTTTATAGACGTTAGTTTTCCTCGCATGCTTACTTATTTTATAGACACAGCTGTTGTTTATAGACATTAGTTTTCCTCCCATGCTTACTAACTTTATAGACACAGCTGATGTTTATAGATGTTAGTTTTCCTCCCATGCTTACTTACTTTATAGACACAGCTGATGTTTATAGACATTAGTTTTCCTCCCATGCTTACTTACTTTATAGACACAGCTGATCTTTATATCATTGTTTCATCGCGGAATGGCGCCGGTCCACAGAAATTTCCTGTCTGTCCACGAAATAGTTATTGCAACAAACCCATAACTGGAGATGGTCTTGAGGTGATCTAAGCTCTGATTTTTCAACTCAATTGACGTCGGCTACAGAAGTTTCCGTACTTTTCAGACAAGAGTTCATTTATATTTTGCGTTTCTGACTATCAATGTATGTGAGGTTTTTTTTGGTAAATGGCTATACCTATAAAAGATGGGTCCCATGGCAACAACTGCCGTCAGGGATGAAGATAAAATCTGACCTATACATATCGAAAAACATTTTATAGGTTCATTTATCTGCTAATGCCGTGTTGTGGTATTTCCGAAAGCATGTTATTTCTTGTGTTATTGTATTTTATTCGCAACAAAATAGTGATTTAAAAAAAAGCCAAGCAGCAATAGCATTTAACCTTCTAATAAAATTATTTATTTGCGTGTCCTGTCTCGTCTCTTTTCTATAACCCCAAGAGATGGTAGGGGCATCACTCAGCGTGTGAATGGATACTGGTTGCTGGGTTCGATCCCCATCCCAGCACCGGCCGTTACCCCGGGGAAGCAAACCTTTAGAAAATGCAGGAGGAAGCAGATCTTTACATAAAATTCATGCCGAAGTTGGATGCACTGGGCCGACAGGCACAAAATAAAAACCATAGAGCAACACCTTAGGGAATAGAAGAATAAGGCGAACGCCAACAAAAAAATTGTTTAATGTCGCAAGTAAAAGGAAAACGAAAAACTCAGTACAGAGTTCCTACTCTAAGGTCGCATCTACCTAAAGTCAGACATGACTGAAATGGGGCCACTACACCTGTAAAACGTGATTTGATATCGTGACTTAACATTTATTTTGTACGTCTATTTCCTTGAGGGTCCCACATATAACTTCTCTGTGGTTATATGTTGTTGTATACCTTTTATATGTTCGATTGTCAGTGATGAAGGATCAAAGTGTGAGGTGTTGGCCAGAATAGCACAGACAATAGCCTCGCTTGCACGGCTTAAGAAAATCTGGCAAGATAAGCGGTTAGCATTATGCACGAAAATCAGATTAATGCGTACATTGGTCCTGTCAATGTTCCTCTATGCTTGTGAGACATGGACAATTGTAGCTGACCTTCAGCAAAGGATACAGGCCTTGGAAATGAGATGTTTCTGAAGACTTCTAAACGTCACGTACAAAGATCGAGTTACAAATGAGAAAATATGAGCTAAAATTAAAACAGCAATAGGGCCTTTCGAAGACTTCTTGGCAACTGCCAAAAGAAAGAAACTCGCTTGGTATAGCCACATTTCTAGATCAAATGGTCTTGAAAATATGACCCTGCACGGAAAGGGGCATGGCAGACAACGAAAAGGCCATCCTAAAAAGAGGTGGGAGGACAACATAAAAGAATGGACCAATCTCCAACTAGAAGAGGCACAGGTAGAGCGACTGCTGACAGAGAAGGGTGACGTGGGGTTGTGAGGATGTCTTCATGTGTGCCCCAACGACCTCACCGGTTGTGGGATGACCTGACCTAACTGAATATATCATATTTTTTATGTCATCCATCGTCTACTCAAGATTAACCCATCATACCAGATTTAATCTCCGGCAAATTTTACCCCATTTCACCAAAATGCATTTAGATTGATATTTGATATGAAATAATAATGATTACGATATGTTCTATCAGCATAATAATATCTGATATATGACCCTTAGGGATGGCGTGGGGTTGTGAGGATGTCTTCATGTGTGCCCCAACTACCTCACCGGTTACGGGATGACCTGACCTGACCTAAAGCCTTTTAAGTTTCATCTATAGTTTTGACCCAGATGGTGGTGGTCAGATATCACGTCAGCTCCTCTACATACGTTTATGTCTTGTAATGATGATCTAAACTTCTTGATTTTACGTATGTGATCAATCTGGTTGTCTGTCCTGTGGTCTGGTGGCACCCATGCTGCTTGGTTTGTTTTTCTTCTTTGCGTTCAGGATCTTTTGGTCAGGCTAAATCTACAGGCCAGTCGCCATGATGAAGTCTGTAGTCTTCACAAGGTCGGAGCGGCTGCCCCACAGCTTTTGTCTCAGCTCCGCGCCCTCTGACCAGGTCTGGCATCTCATTTCCCTATAGATTGGGCATTCCTGTAGAATGTGTTCAGGGTTCTGGCATCCTATTCCACATGGGCACTCATCGGTGTGTGAGATCTTCAGTCGGTATAGATGTTCTAGTAGTCTGCAGTGTCCAGTTCTCAGGCGAAATAAGATAGTTTGTTGGTTTCTTTTGAGTTGGTGATTTGGGTCTGGTCTACTGCTTATGTTTCTGTCTTCTCTCCATTGGTGTATGAACTGAATTCTGATGATGTTCTTGACCTCTCTATATGGTAGTTGATGATTAAATGATGCCTTTTTGCTGCCATCTTTTGCTAGAGTGTCATTTCCTGTGATTCTGCAATGGGAGGGTAGCCATTGGAGCACTATTGTTGAGGATCTCTAGAGTTTTCTTATTTCTGCCTTGATTTCTGGTAGCAGTCTTTTTCTCTATTTAAAGGTTAAGGCAGTTCCATAGCATACACTGCCATCAGGGATGAAGTTTATGAGGCCACAGCTTGTTTATGAGGTTGGGTAGTCAGTTCCCTTTCCTGCCTTTTCTTCCCTAACAGTATGCCAGGTACCCATTTGTAGCTGGGTTGGCTACACCATGCTGGTAACTGGAGCTGAACTCTGTAACTTTGCTGTGAGAAGTGAGTGCTCCACAACTATGGGGATCGGATGCTCCTATTATCATCATCAAGTGCTGTCTTCGCATTGGAGGTTGATGGTAATGGATCTCCATCTGTCTCTGTCTCGCACCAGACTGGCACACTCAGTCAAACTGTGTACCGACCACATCGCGATGTTGTCTGTACCTACTTCTGGCTCTCTTGCTGTATACTCTTCCCTCCAAAATAACTTTTAGCAGACTGTCATGGCGCTTGACATGACCAAAATATTTTAATTTTCTGATTTTTATTTCCTTCAGTAGTGTCTGTTTCCCCTGGAGTTGGTCTGTTCCCCCTAGAGTTGGTCTGTTCCCCCTAGAGTTGGTCTGTTCCCCCTAGACTTGGTCTGTTCCCCCTAGAGTTGGTCTGTTCCCCCTAGAGTTGGTCTGTTCCCCCTAGAGTTGGTCTGTTCCCCCTAGACTTGGTCTGTTCCCCCTAGAGTTGGTCTGTTCCCCCTAGAGTTGGTCTGTTCCCCCTAGACTTAGTCTGTTCCCCCTATAGTTGTTCTGTTCCCCCTAGAGTTGGTCTGTTCCCCCTAGAGTTGGTCTGTTCCCCCTAGAGTTGGTCTGTTCCCCCCAGAGTTGGTCTGTTCCCCCTAGAGTTGGTCTGTTCCCCCTAGAGTTGGTCTGTTCACCCTAGACTTGGTCTGTTCCCTCTAGACTTGGTCTGTTCCCCCTAGAGTTGGTCTGTTCCCCCTAGAGTTGGTCTGTTCCCCCTAGAGTTGGTCTGTTCCCCCTAGACTTGGTCTGTTCCCTCTAGACTTGGTCTGTTCCCCCTAGAGTTGGTCTGTTCTTCCTAGAGTTGGTCTGTTCCCTCTAGAGTTGGTCTGTTCCCTCTAGAGTTGGTCTGTTCCCCCAAGAGTTGGTCAGTTCCCCCTAGAGTTGGTCTGTTCCCCCTAGAGTTGGTCTGTTCCCCCCAGAGTTGGTCTGTTTCCCCTAGAGTTGGTCTGTTCCCCCTAGAGTTGGTCTGTTCCCCCTAGAGTTGGTCTGTTCCCCCTAGAGTTGGTCTGTTCCCCCTAGAGTTGGTCTGTTCCTCCCAGAGTTGGTCTGTTTCCCCTAGAGTTGGTCTGTTCCCCCTAGAGTTGGTCTGTTCCCCCTAGAGTTGGTCTGTTCCCCCTAGAGTTGGTCTGTTCCCCCCAGAGTTGGTCTGTTTCCCCTAGAGTTGGTCTGTTCCCCCTAGAGTTGGTCTGTTCCCCCTAGAGTTGGTCTGTTCCCCCTAGAGTTGGTCTGTTCCCCCTAGAGTTGGTCTGTTCCCCCCAGAGTTGGTCTGTTTCCCCTAGAGTTGGTCTGTTCCCCTAGAGTTGGTCTGTTCCCCCTAGAGTTGGTCTGTTCCCCCTAGAGTTGGTCTGTTCCCCCCAGAGTTGGTCTGTTTCCCCTAGAGTTGGTCTGTTCCCCCTAGAGTTGGTCTGTTCCCCCTAGAGTTGGTCTGTTCCCCCTAGAGTTGGTCTGTTCCCCCTAGAGTTGGTCTGTTCCCCCCAGAGTTGGTCTGTTCCCCCTAGAGTTGGTCTGTTCCCCTAGAGTTGGTCTGTTCCCCCTAGAGTTGGTCTGTTCCCCCTAGAGTTGGTCTGTTTCCCTAGAGTTGGTCTGTTCCCCCTAGAGTTGGTCTGTTCCCCCTAGAGTTAGTCTGTTCCCCCTAGACTTGGTCTGTTCTCCCTGGAGTTGTTCCAGAACCTCATTATTGGTTTTCCGACCTTTCCAAGAAACTCTTCCAAGTCTCCTGAGTACGCACATCTCAGAAGATTCAGTATGCTTCTCGATTTTCTTTGTCAGGGTCCAGGATTATACTCCATATGATACTCCTATAAAGAATGAAACACAAGCCAAGCCTGCACACTGTTTGGTGACTGCACGGTGAAGCCATCTTTACCCTTGACTCCTATAAACCCAACCCAAATGACTTCAGCAATGGGTACATGTTGTAATGATAGATTTAATGTGTATAACCGATCTCCACATTCACCACAGGGAGGAGGGTACGAGAATGACTTCCAAACTGCCATGGAAAAAGTTGATCAGGACTACCTCAATGAGATTGTCAAGTCCACAGGTGGAGACGAGGCTAACCAGCCAACTGATGTTTCTGTCAAGGATGACGGCACAACACAAGAAGATATAGCAGTAAGTGAATGAATGTGGCGAAAAGGTCGTCACACTTCAGATGATGTTGTCACGGATGAAGTAGTAGAACTTTCATTGTATGAAGTCTCAGCTTTCTTTTAAATTGGGGGGGGGTTACCAACTTCTCTTCCTTGCTGCGTTGCCTTCTCTAGCAGTAAATCAGGTACCAATTACAACTGGGTAGACTTAAATTTGTCACTGCCGTAAGAAGCAGTTAATGATGCATCTTTCAAAGGTGATAGCACAACATAGTAAACCTATTAGGGTAGAAGACTTCCCTACAATTGACTTTGTAGAACTCAGGAAGACAGCAGTAAACCTAATAGGGTAGAAGACTTCCCAACAAATGACTATGTAGAACTTAGGAAGACAGCAGTAAACCTAATAGGGTAGAAAGCTTTCCAAAAATTGACTTTGCACACCCAATCGAGTGAGGATGGCCTTCTCGGCTTAGAACAAAGTTCTAGAAAGGACTCCTCAAGCATGAGAGGATATAGCCCACTAGTTGTACACACTCTCAATCTATCCTCACAGTGCCCCTTTCCCTGTGTGACTTTCATTTAATTCAAAAATTCCTACAGTCGGTGGATCACTCAATCCATTGATGACATTCTCGTCATCTATCATATGGTTATTGACTGATTTCATTATGGATGTCCCTTTATCGAGATGTGTTTGTTGTTGTTTAGAATGCTCACAAGGAGTAGGTTAACTCTTTTGCGCACCCTAAAAAAGGACGTTAAGTGGCGAGTTGCAGTAGCCCTCCTCACATCCTGAGCATGCCGATGAAAGTGGACCGGGGTCCTCCAGGCGGTTGTGCTATGCATGGCTTTATCTGTGTGTCGCTTACTACTACGGGGATCACATCGATCCCTCTCCTTGTTTGCCAGGCTGCAAACAGCCCGTTTCCAGGGAGGGCTGCGAGGAAGCCGAGGTGCGGGTCTTGGCCAGTATATTTTGCCTGACCAGACGTTAGTCTTCTTCCCATTATCTATATCTAACATCCATTCGGGCCGAAGATGTAGCAGTGGATTAGCGGATAGTAACCAGTGACTCATAGCTGACTGCTTGCATCAGGGTCAACGAACCCCAGCTGACTGCTTGCATCAGGGACAACGAACCCCAGCTGACTGCTTGCATCAGGGTCAACGAACCCCAGCTGACTGCTTGCATCAGGGACAACGAACCCCAGCTGACTGCTTGCATCAGGGTCAACGAACCCCAGCTGACTGCTTGCATCAGGGTCAACGAACCCCAGCTGACTGCTTGCATCAGGGTCAGTGAACCCCAGCTGACTGCTTGCATCAGGGTCAACGAACCCCAGCTGACTGCTTGCATCAGGGTCAACGAACCTCAGCTGACTGCTTGCATCAGGGTCAACGAACCCCAGCTGACTGCTTGCATCATGGTCAATGAACCCCAGCTGACTGCTTGCATCAGGGTCAACGAACCCCAGCTGACTGCTTGCATCAGGGTCAACGAACCCCAGCTGACTGCTTGCATCAGGGTCAGTGAACCCCAGCTGACTGCTTGCATCAGGGTCAACGAACCCCAGCTGACTGCTTGCATCAGGGTCAACAAACCCCAGCTGACTGCTTGCATCAGGGTCAGTGAACCCCAGCTGACTGCTTGCATCAGGGTCAATGAACCCCAGCTGACTGCTTGCATCAGGGTCAACGATCCCCAGCTGACTGTTTGCATCAGGGTTAGTGAACCCCAGCTGACTGCTTGCATCAGGGTCAATGAACCCCAGCTGACTGCTTGCATCAGGGTCAACAAACCCCAGCTGACTGCTTGCATCAGGGTCAGTGATCCCCAGCTGACTGCTTGCATCAGGGTCAGTGAACCCCAGCTGACTGCTTGCATCAGGGTCAACGAACCCCAGCTGACTGCTTGCATCAGGGTCAACGAACCCCAGCTGACGGCTTGCATCAGGGTCAACAAACCCCAGCTGACTGCTTGCATCAGGGTCAGTGAACCCCAGCTGACTGCTTGCATCAGGTTCAACCAACCCCAGCTGACCAAACACTTATTCTAAACAGGCTGAACCCAGGCAGTCTAGCTAAACGCTATGACTCTCAGTCATATACCAAGGATCCAAGGAGGTGATGGTCACTGACTCTCAGTCATATACCAAGGATCCAAGGAGGTGATGGTCACTGACTCTCAGTCATATACCAAGGATCCAAGGAGGTAATGGTCACTGACTCTCAGTCATATACCAAGGATCCAAGGAGGTGATGGTCACTGACTCTCAGTCATATACCAAGGATCCAAGGAGGTGATGGTCACTGACTCTCAGTCATGTACCAAGGATCCAAGGAGGTGATGGTCACTGACTCTCAGTCATATACCAAGGATCCAAGGAGGTGATGGCCACTGACTCTCAGTCATATAACAGGATCCAGGAAGGTGATGACAAAACAGTTATTAACAGAATTCATAAACAATATTTGTGTGTTGGAAGTTGTTGGTCAGTGTTTGTCATTTTCTCGTTTTCTTTATCTTAGAGAATGCGAGAAGAACTCGGGAAAGGAGATAATGTTAGAGATCATGAGATTGTGTTGAGATTTTTCAAAGTAAGTATCACTGTCTATGTCTTTGACTGTGTCTAGAATGGTGGCGATCACCCGCCTCGTTGAGCAGGGTGCTAATGCATATTGTGTTGACAGGAGCACAGACGAGGATGTGACCTTAAGTCCTGATCAGTATTTCTTCTTTTTCTTCGTACGCTATCAGACATCAACTTTCAAGATGCTGAGCAGTGCATGAGCTGCAACGGTCAGCGACCCATAGCTGACTGCTAGCTTCAGGGCCAGCGAACCAGAGCTGACTGCTAGCTTCAGGGCCAGCGAACCAGAGCTGACTGCTAGCGTCAGGGCCAGTGAACCAGAGCTGACTGCTAGCGTCAGGGCCAGCGAACCAGAGCTGAATGCTAGCGTCAGGGTCAGTGAACCAGAGCTGACTGCTAGCGTCAGGGTCAGTGAACCAGAGCTGACTGCTAGCATCAGGGCCAGCGAACCAGAGCTGAATGCTAGCGTCAGGGTCAGTGAACCAGAGCTGACTGCTAGCGTCAGGGCCAGTGAACCAGAGCTGACTGCTAGCGTCAGGGCCAGCGAACCAGAGCTGAATGCTAGCGTCAGGGCCAGCGAACCAGAGCTGACTGCTAGCGTCAGGGTCAGTGAACCAGAGCTGACTGCTAGCGTCAGGGTCAGTGAACCAGAGCTGACTGCTAGCGTCAGGGCCAGCGAACCAGAGCTGAATGCTAGCGTCAGGGTCAGTGAACCAGAGCTGAGATCAAGATGCTGCGCATGAGCTGCAATGGTCAGCGAACCAGAGCTGCCAAGACCCTTCTACACCTCCACGTGGTGATCCTGGATAACAGGCTGCAACAGGGCAGGCTGGCTAAGGAGAAGGGATCGAAGAAGGAAGGCTAACCTGATACTCAAAAATGCTTACTGAAGTCGGATGTATTGGACCGAAAGGTGCAAATATCGCCGTAAAGCTGTAAACTGCCACACAACGGATTCCATTCTCCGGACAACATGGAAAGTCCTTTTTCAGGGCTTGGTCGCAGGAGATTGAGAAACGAAGTAGAAGAAGAATTCAACTCGAATATATCTAAAGGTCGCAGTGGTTAGCTTGAGATTATCTCCCTAGTCCATCTCCCTAGCTTGTCCAGGAGTGGTATCGATGAAGGTCACACTTGCTTCCTCTGTTCCTTGTTGTCCAGGAGTGGTATCGATGAAGGTCACACTTGCTTCCTCTGTTCCTTGTTGTCCAGGAGTGGTATCGATGAAGGTCACACTTGCTTCCTCTGTTCCTTGTTGTCCAGGAGTGGTATCGATGAAGGTCACACTTGCTTCCTCTGTTCATTGTTGTCCAGGAGTGGTATCGGTGAAGGTCACACTTGCTTCCTCTGTTCCTCGTATGTTGGACACCTTTCTAGCAGATGCCCAACAGTCATTTTGTCACTACTGCAGACACATTCGTCTGTATGTCCTGTTCTTAGTTTGTTGAAGGATCAGTATTTTTCAAGTGACTGATTATTTATTGCTCCCAAGTCATATAGTATGACTGCTTTTACAATCATATTAAAAAGTCTAACCAGGGTTGAAGATGTAGCAGTGAATGAGCTGACAGCAGCAAGTGATTCGTAGCTGACTGCTTGCGTTAGAGTCAGCGATCCACAGCAAACTTTTATATTGATGAGACTATATTCATCATCATCATCAAGTCCCGTAACCTGACAGGTCATTGGGGCACTGCAGATTGTTGGACCAGTTACTGCCACTCCACTCTGGTTTTGTACCAGGATATCGAATCTTCCGTCTGGACGGCTCAACCTCCGTGGTATGATTGTCATTCTTGTGTATTGAGACAGATGGCGCATTTCTGATTTTTCTCAAATGCTTTCTGCAATATCGGAATGTCTTGGGCCGTTTTACACCTGGCGGAGTCCATCCCTCTCCAGGCAACGTGTCCCTCCACATTGTGAATTTTTCTATGATCTTCCTGTCTACCCAAGCAAAGCGTCACAGGTTCACTCTGAAGGTTATGCCTTTCCGTATTCTTTTTCCAACTTCGTTTTCATCTTGGCTGCTTGCTTTCAATCACTCTAGTGTATTCTGTGTTCGACTTTATCCTATATTAAGTCGATTGAAATACATCTCGGCGCTATGTTTGGTACAAGTCTAATTGGAAAAACGTACATGAAACACGTTATCCAAGAGGAATCTGTAACACTACAGTTCGGACCCAAAGATCCGTGATTCAAGAGCAAATCAGAATAGCAGCCATGTTTGCGCTCGATCTGGAAGGACACCGACTATATTCACATTTGATTAATCCCGATGCTTATATTGTTTCTGGGAAGATTGTGTGGGGGACAGAGATGAGAATAGGACCACAACCACCTCGCTAGGAACATTAAGAGGCAACAGACCGTGCAGTCTAACCCTTCTAGAGTAGAAGGCTCCAAAACACATGACTGTGAACACTCCACTATTCACACAGACAACAATCTTGCTGAGTTTGGATTTGAAATAAATACTTTTGAGCAATGGTTCCTAAAGTGGTTGTCCATTGCCCAGGGCCGGACCACGAGACAGCAACTACTAATCTATAAATGGCTTCAAGGAACTGAACAAAACATGTAGACATTTTCTCGTTTGGGTCTCAGCTTCGAACAATCTTCATAAAAACACAATTATCTCTCAATCAAAATTTGACAACATTTTCCATATAAAAACAAATGAAACTCTTTTGGATATATAAATGATTCATCTTGAAATCGTTAATCTTGTGCGACTTTAATCAAAGATCATATTTTGTATTTTCTAGTAGCAAATTTTGGCCGTGGTATTTACGATTTTGTTGTTGGAATCCAGTTGTAACGCGCCTTTTTTGTCCATATTCTAAAATTATTCTAATCATTTGTTTTATACACTCATTTATGGAATCTCATAAAAAGTTCAGAGTGGTCTGCCGGAGTCTTTATGTATGATAAAGACAAGAATAGCACAGGCACACAGAGAGCATGTCGTAAGAGGCGACTAATTGTATCAATGGTATAACGCAGGCCATGGTTAAGTGGTTTGTTTAGAGCAACATAAATGGCGCCTAACAGGCTGCGGGTCTACTTTGCTCTAGTGATTGGAATCTATTAAGATGGACTCGCACATTGGTTAACCACTCGCTGTGGCACTTGTCCTGACGCAGCAGAGTAATAGCTCCCTAGCCCACAAAGCAAAAAATCCTCCACCAGGCTGCACCCAGTTCATGTCTAGGCTGGGACCTGCACAGGGACATCTGTCCATGTAGAAGTACACGTTAGCTAAGCTGGGACCAGCACAGGGACATCTGTCCATGTAGAAGTACAGGTTGGCTAAGCTGGGACCTGCACAGGGACATCTGTCCATGTAGAAGTACAGGTTGGATAAGCTGAGACCAGCACAGGGACATCTGTCCATGTAGAAGTACAGGTTGGCTAAGCTGGTACCTGCACAGGGACATCTGTCCATGTAGAAGTATAGGTCGACTAAGCTGGGACCTGCACAGGGACATCTGTCCATGTAGAAGTACAGGTTGGCTAAGCTGGGACCAGCACAGGGACATCTGTCCATGTAGAAGTACAGGTTGGCTAAGCTGGGACCAGCACAGGGACATCTGTCCATGTAGAAGTACAGGTTGGCTAAGCTGGGACCTGCACAGGGACATCTGTCCATGTAGAAGTACAGGTTGGCTAAGCTGGGACCTGCACAGGGACATCCGTCCATGTAGAAGTACAGGTTGACTAAGCTGGGACCTGCACAGGGACATCTGTCCATGTAGAAGTACAGGTTGGCTAAGCTGGGACCTGCACAGGGACATCTGTCCATGTAGAAGTACAGGTTGGATAAGCTGGGACCAGCACAGGGACATCTGTCCATGTAGAAGTACAGGTTGGCTAAGCTGGTACCTGCACAGGGACATCTGTCCATGTAGAAGTATAGGTCGACTAAGCTGGGACCTGCACAGGGACATCTGTCCATGTAGAAGTACAGGTTGGCTAAGCTGGGACCAGCACAGGGACATCTGTCCATGTAGAAGTACAGGTTGGCTAAGCTGGGACCTGCACAGGGACATCTGTCCATGTAGAAGTACAGGTTGACTAAGCTGGGACCAGCACAGGGACATCTGTCCATGTAGAAGTACAGGTTGGCTAAGCTGGGACCTGCACAGGGACATCTGTCCATGTAGAAGTACAGGTTGGCTAAGCTGGGACCAGCACAGGGACATCTGTCCATGTAGAAGTACAGGTTGGCTAAGCTGGGACCAGCACAGGGACATCTGTCCATGTAGAAGTACAGGTTGGCTAAGCTGGGACCTGCACAGGGACATCTGTCCATGTAGAAGTACAGGTTGACTAAGCTGGGACCAGCACAGGGACATCTGTCCATGTAGAAGTACAGGTTGGCTAAGCTGGGACCAGCACAGGGACATCTGTCCATGTAGAAGTACAGGTTGGCTAAGCTGGGACCAGCACAGGGACATCTGTCCATGTAGAAGTACAGGTTGGCTAAGCTGGGACCTGCACAGGGACATCCGTCCATGTAGAAGTACAGGTTGACTATGGCATAGAAACTTTATAGCTATTTTTTTGTTTTGTTTTTTGTTTTTTTGTTTTTGTGTTCGCTTGATTTATCTATTCCCCAAGGCGGTGTGCGTTGTACTGTGTTTTTATTTTGCGCCTGTCCGCCCAGTGCATCCAACTTCAGCATGCATTTTTATGTAAGGGTCTGCTTCCTCCTGCATTTTCTAAGGGTTTGCTTCCTCTGGGTAACGGCCGGTGCTGTGATGGGGATCGAACCCAGCACCTTCGGATTGTGAGCCGTGCCACTTAACCACTAGGCCACGCCGTCCCCTGAAAGCTATTTAAATTTGTTTAGACGGCCGTAACAAAATAAGCTTATAACTGGGATCAGTAAATTTGATGAGCTAAGCATGCATGGAAACTAATTTTAATACAAATTTAAGATAATATCAAAACAAAGCACTGTTCAATAAATTGGGCACTGGTCTTTGTTGCAGTGGATAAATCCATGTCGACCCATCGGACTAACAAGTTTGGAAAGCTCGATTTTAGAAATTTCTTTCTTATTAATAATAATAATAATGTTAGCTTAGGCGTCAAAGGCCCGTTGTGACAGTCGACCACTACTAAGTCCAACTACTGAGGATTGTTCGTGCATAGTGTGTTGATCGAAATCCCTACAGACTCCCCAGGTGGAGCCCAGTACTCCGCAGCCTCGGGTTGAGGGCCGCGAGGAGTGTGTGTTGAATCAAAGTTTGTGCCAACTTCCCTATTTCCTCGCATTCCGCTACCATGGAACCTCTGGACTGTGTCCACCTTCGGGTCAGCGGGATACTTGCTGTGCGTGCTGAGAATGCGAGGTTGGGAGAGGTGTGGCTTAACCTCCGCTGGAGGGGAGCAGGAGGTATGCAACCTCAGTCCAAGTATGAAGGCCCCTGAGTAGTTATAACCTGGGCTAAATACTGTGGTGCTGTCAAGTGGAATGTTCAGCACTATCCTGGACTGTTTTCTCGCGGTTTAAGCCAGGCACAGCCACAGCAAGATACAGGACAACCAAACGAAAGCTTATCCTGTTTTGTCTTTCAGCGTCAGGTTATGAAGAGATCTCTAAAACGAGCCCGTATGTGCCTCATGTACAGCAGCATTTACTGCCTCCGATATTCCCTTAAGCACCTTTATCGTGGTCTGCCTTTGAATCCGTTGTATCTAAATAGCATTGCTTGTTGGGTGGGTCTGTGGGGTGGTAGTCTTGTTACGTGACCAAACCATTTTAGTTGCTGTCTGTTAATGTGGTCCAATACTGGTGTTGCTCCCATTGGCTCCTGATGTTATCGTTTCTGATCATGTCTCTCCTTGTTACACCAAATATTTTTCGCAGGCACATCATTTCTGTTGTTACGATGTAGCGTTTTTCATTTGATGTTAGTGTCCAGTTTTGACATTGATAGCAAAGTGTCGGGGTGAACATCGTGCTCTTTTGGTAGTTATTGTCACATTCTTGCAATTAAGTGTTGGAGTTAATTGTCGAATTATCTGATTTGCCTTATTGCATCTTTGTTGAATTTCTGCTGTGATTTTTTTGTTTATTGACAACGTGCTCCCTAAGTATGTTTGATTTGCTGTTTGTCAATGTCAATATTGATGTCTCCGGCTATTCTAGATATTTTCATGACCTCATTTTTTTTCTACATTGATTTTCATGCAGTATTCTTCATATGATGTATTTAGTTTATCAATTGCTGCAATTTTAGTTCCGAAGCTGCTATGACTGCTTGATTGTCAGTAAAAAGAAGTTCACCAATGTTCAATAGGCTCGGCTGTTTTACAAATATGGTCTACATATGTAATGAACATCAAAGGGGACAGCACACATCCTTATTGTACTCCTGATTTGTTTGACGTACGAAGAGTCAAAACGGCTTATCAAAGCCAGATACATGACCAAATGGGAAACCGAACATACTGGTTACACCACAAACGATGCCTATTACCAGTTGAACCGAAGAGAGCAGGTCGTTGTCTTCAGACTTCGCACTGGCCACAATAGACTGAGGTACCACCTATTCAACAAATTGAAGATAGGTGGTACCGACGAATGCCCGTGCGGTACTGGTAAAATGACCGTTGAACATTTGCTGCAGAACTGCCCGACATACAAGGATCAGAGAGAGCAGATGTGGCCATCACCAGTGGAACTGCAAGACAAGCTCTATGGCAGTGGCGACAGCCTCAGGATGACCACCGCTTTTTTCGAAAAAATAATGGTTACTGTCTGACTGCGTACGAAGAAGAAGAGGTACTCCTGATTTGATATGAAATTTAGCAGAGAGTCCGGTTATTGTTCGAAACAGTATTGTTTGGTTACTGCTCTAGAAAGAATACCTCATAAATAATACAGGTATAAAAGCGTGAACAAATAGATTATCTGGTGATCAGACAAAGAAGAATTAACATAGAAGGATTGCTACGGAGAATAACATTTGTTATTTCAGTTTATCTTGAAGAAATGGGGCGAGAAACTCAACCAGAGATCCGAGGAAGAGAAAAGAACAATTAAAGGAATAATGGCTAGTGCAACGCATTCACAGACTGTCTCTTATCTGAAGCCTTTGTTCAGGAAACTCAAAAATAAGGTCAGTGTTGTTGTCTTTGTCGTTGTCTTTGTCGTTGTCTTTGTTGTTGTCTTTGTTGTTGTCTTTGTTGTTGTCTTTGTTGTCGTCTTTGTTGTCGTCTTTGTTGTTGTCTTTGTCGTTATCTTTGTCGTTGTCTTTGTCGTCGTCTTTGTTGTGGTCTTTGTCGTTGTCTTTGTCTTTGTTGTTGTATTTTTGAGGCTATCTGTGTTTTTTTGTATGAGTACTCGGCCCGAAGATGCAGCAGGGAATGAGCTGACAGGAGTCAGTGACTCATAGCTGGTTTCTGGCATCAGGGTCACTGACCCATAACTGACCAAGCCCCTATTCTGCCTACAAGTGGTGACTATGGAAACAGGTTGCGACCATGCAGCCTGGCTAAGAGGATAGGGATCGAAGAGAGACGGCAAACTCTGTCCCAATTTGCTGGCATTGGGTTAAATATTTGAACCTCCCTGTGAATCTCGATTTTGTTGGATCTCTTATGTCAAGAATGCCACTCTTGACTTTCCAATTCTGGTGTTGACATCTGTAATTCTACTCCCTGGCGTCTCAATTGGACTGACAAAATAAGTAAAGGTATCCACCTCTTTCAATCGCTATACCTGATTTGTTCATTGTGTTTGTCGTCGGGTTACCAGTAATCGGTTTTAAGGACTATGATAACAGAAAATTTATGGAAATTAAAGGAAATTATGTCCACCAAAAAAGTACAAATCTTGAACTCCGTTGGGGATCAAGACGCTGAGCAGCGCATAAACTGTAGTGATCAGTGACCCATAGCTGACTGCTAATGTCAGGGTCAGCAAACCAGAGCTGCCAAGACCCTTCTACACCTCCACGTGGTGATCCTGGATAACAAGCTGCAATAGAGGAGACTGGCTAAGTAGAAGGGATTGAAGAGGGAGGGCAACCCGCTACTCAAAAATGCCTGCTGAAGTCGGATGTGTTGGACCGAAATGTGCACATATCACAGTCAAGCTGTAAATTACGACACAAAGCATTCCGTTCTCTGGACTACATTCCGCTACTTGCAATGTTTTTTTCAGAGCTTGGTAGCGGGAGATTGAGAGCGAATGAAGAAGAAGAAGGAGGGGGAGGAAGGAAGATGAAGAAGAAGAACTTGATTGTAAAGTCTATCCTATTATATGGCGCTGTGGGATCAAGATGCTGAGCAGCGCATGAGCTGCAGTGGTCAGCGACCCATAGCTGACTGCTAGCGTCAGGGCCAGCGAACCAGAGCTGCCAAGACCCTTCTACACCTCCACGCGGTGATCCTGGACAACAGGCTGCAGCAGGGCAGACTGGCTAAGGAGAAGGGATTGAAGAGGGAATGCTAACCCGGTACTAAAAAAATGCTTGCTGAAGTCAGATGTGTTGGACCGAAAGGTGCAAATATCGCAGCCAAGCTGTAAACTACAACACAACGCATTCCGTTCTCTGGACTACATTCTGCTACTTACCCTTTCAGGGTTTGGTAGCGGGAGATTGAGAACGAACGAAGAAGAAGATATGGCGCTGTAATGTCAGCAACAATGAACAAGGTTCAAGCTTTCACCAGTGGGTGCCAGCAGCGAATACAGGGATTAAAATGGTATGATAAACTCAACAAAATGGAACTGTCGGAAAGAACAGGGGGGATGTCGGTGGGACTAGACATTATGAGAAGGCACAAGTGTCGGGTAGAACACACATTATTGAAAACAACTTATAGCATTACAAGACAGTCTCTGTTCTGGAGCCCCCAAGACAAGAGAAGAAGAGGCAGACCTGAATATACATGCAGAATAGAGCTTGCCACGAACATGAAGGGAGCAAGGAAGACATGGACAGAGCTAGGAAAGATGGTGCAGGTCAGGCAGACTTGGCATGTAGTTAACTTAACTTAACGTCTTTATACTGGTTTAGAAGACTCTGTTCTGCCGAAGACGGATATATCGGACCGAAAGGTGCAAATATCGCAGTCAAACTGTAAACTAGCGACACAACACATTCCGTTCTCCGGACTACATCCAGCTACTTGCAAAGTCCTGTTCAGGGCTTAGTAGCCGGAGATTGAGAACAAACACAGAAGAAGAATAGAAGACTGCAGTCAGTATACAACCAGTTTCATTTACATCACCTTGCTCTAAAAACTATGCACATCCAATTTATTCTTGAATGCATTAACTATCCCTGCCTCCACTACCTCCTGTGGCAATGCATTCCAAGCATTCACCACTCTCTGACTAAAAAAATATTTCCTAATATCTAATCTGGACCTCTCTTTAGTTAATTTATAGCTATGCCCTCGTGTTATTATGGGTGGCTGTATTTTGAAAAACTTGTTATAGTCTAATTTATCAATTCCTCTGATCATCTTATAAACCTGTATTAAGTCACCTCAAATTCTTCTCGCTTCTAGACACTGTAGGCCGGTTTTTCCGAGTTGTTGACAACCTATGCTCCGCAAGAGCTGAAAGTTTTTTTATGGAAAATAAATTTTTGGTAATAATTATGAATTTAATTTTAAAACACTTGTGTGAATTTAATGTTCTGCTCTATTCTGACAGGATGTTGATGAAGGCTTACTTGGCAGCATTGTTGAGATTGTCCAGTTTATGATGGATCGGAATTACATACGGGTAAGTAATTCTAGTTTGCTCCAGGAATGTTCTATGCACGAGGGGCGTTCAAGTCAAACCGGGACTTTTGTTGTAATGGAAAAAAAAAGTTATCAAAATGACATTTATTTTTCTATATAATCTTCTGCAAAGTTTATACACTTATCCCAGCGTTAAAGTAATGCTTGAAAAGCTTCAGCGTAGAAAGATTTGTCTGTACGTCTGAACCAATCCAGGACAGCCTGTTTCATTTTGTCATCAGTGCTGAAATGCTGACATCCCAGGAATTCTTTTAGGGGTCCAAACAGGTGAAAATCGCTTGGAGCAAGATCTGGGCTGTAAGGTCTGGCAATACATCCCAGCCGAGTTGCTGCATATGGCACATATGATCACCTCCACACGGTGATCCTGGATAACAGGCTGCATCAGGGCAGACTCTGGCTAAGGAGAAGGGATTGAAGAGGGAGGGCTAACCTGGTACTAAACAAATGCCTGCTGGAGTCGGATATGTGGAACTGAAAGGTGCAAATATCGCAGTCAAGCTGTAAACTACGACACAATGCATTCCGTTCTCTGGACTACATTCTGCCACTTTCAAAGCCCTTTTCAGGGCTTGGTAGTGGGAGATTGAGAACAAATGAAGCCGAACCAAGATTTCATGACAGAGATTGTTCAGTGATATTGCCTTTGGACCTTCGCAGTATGTGGCCTACCCAGAACCACCTTCTACCTAGGATTTCCTGTTCCATCTGTCGTTGTCCTGCTCTCTCCCATCAACTTTCCTAGGATTTCCTGTTCCATCTGTCGTTGTCCTGCTCTCTCCCATCAACTTTCCTAGGATTTCCTGTTCCATCTGTCGTTGTCCTGCTCTCTCCCATCAACTTTCCTAGGATTTCCTGTTCCATCTGTCGTTGTCCTGATCTCTCCCATCAACTTTCCTAGGATTTCCTGTTCCATCTGTCATTGTCCTGATCTCTCCCATCAACTTTCCTAGGATTTCCTGTTCCATCTGTCGTTGTCCTGATCTCTCCCATCAACTTTCCTAGGATTTCCTGTTCCATCTGTCATTGTCCTGATCTCTCCCATCAACTTTCCTAGGATTTCCTGTTCCATCTGTCGTTGTCCTGCTCTCTCCCATCAACTTTCATCTGTAACCTCGCCGAACCACTGCATGCCAGAATCTTTCTCAGGGAATTCTTGATAAATCCCTACAATCTCTTCATGGAGGCTGCGTGGCCTAGGGTGAAACTCACTCGGTTGTAACAATCCCAATGCACTGGGTTCGATTCCCACCATGTCCAGTTTGGCTGACACTGAATTTTTTTCTCGGGCGATTGTTCCTCCATGTACGAAAAGTAATGGTAACCTACCGTACTGCACACTAGCCAAGAAAGTTGTAACAGCCTGATTGGTTGGCGGTTGTAAGAAGCGAGGTTCTGCACAGGGCATGCTACTTCCTTTTTTTTTTTTTTTTTGAGTTCGCCTTATTTCTCTATTCCCCAAGGCGGGTGTGCATTGCACTGTGATTTTTATTTTGCGCCTGTCGGCCCAGTGCATCCGACTTCAGCATGCATTTTATGTAAGGGTCTGCTTCCTCCTGCATTTTCTAAGGATTTGCTTCCCCGGGGTAACGGCCGGTGCTGTGATGGGGATCGAACCCAGCACCTTCGGATTGTGAGCTGTGCCACTTAACCACTAGGCCACGCCGTCCCCTCTACTTACGTTTAATCTCTTCATATTGTGTTTATCCATCTGCCATATTTCTCCTCCATTTAGAAGGATGACTTCATGTGTTTCTCCTCCATTTAGAAGGATGACTTCATGTGTTTCTCCTCCATTTAGAAGGATGACTTCATGTGTTTCTCCTCCATATAGAAGGATGACTTCATGTGTTTCTCCTCCATATAGAAGGATGACTTCATGTATGGTTAAAAGCTTGTGCTGCAGTGTTGTGTAGAACAGTTGGACCCTTTTTTTTATGGATGTGGGTAATTAGACCCAATCTCTGACCCAACACCCTAGGGTTGAAAGGCTAGCGTCAGAGTCAGGTGCAAGATACTGACCAAGACCGCACTTCACATCCATGCCATGCACCTGAAAACAGGTTGGATTACAGTAGCCTAGTCAATTAGGTAGGGATTGGCACTGTGGTTCTTTTTGTGGTTGTTGTTCGGAATGCCCATGATGAGTAGGTTTACTCTATAGTGTGCCCCGAAAAGGATGTTAAGTGGCAGGTTGCAGTAGCTTTCTTCACATCCTGAGCGTGCTGATGAATGTGGATCGGAATCCTTCAGGTGGTTGTGCTATGCTTGACTTCATTTGCGTGTCTCTCACTACTGTGGGGATCATGTCGATCCCTCACCTTGTTAACCAGGCTGCTATGAAAACAGCCGAGGGGTCTTGACTAGTATATTTTGCCTGACCAGACGTAAGTCTTCCTCCCCACCTTTTGTGGCGATCCTGCTGAGAAATCTTGCATTGCACTACAGAGAGGAAGTCTTGTGTACACCTTTTTCACTACACTCTAGGATGAAAGTAGAGTCACTGTAACCTGCTACCAAATAACATTTATTAAAAGAGCAACGAAGATGTTAATAACGTCAAGAACAATAACTCAACTTCCATAACTGGAGAGTGCTCTTCTCTTTGACCTCTTTATCTTGGTTAAACCTGCCAAGAGCGTGACACTCACACCCACATAGCTCGCAGATGTCCAACACTATCAAGGTCAAGCAGATATGACAGCAAAAGAAGTTTATGTTAGTTGTGAATGAAAAGTGACACCTGGCTGGACATGGTTTCCTCGTGATTTTCAGGCTAATGATGCCTACCTGGAGATGGCTATTGGCAATGCTCCATGGCCTATCGGGGTCACTATGGTTGGTATTCATGCCCGTACAGGCCGAGAGAAGATCTCATCTCGTTATGTGGCTCACGTTCTGAATGACGAGACACAGCGGAAGTACATTCAAGTAAGTAGGAGTGTGGGCTGTGAGGATGGGGCTACATTCATGTGTGTGGGTTGTGAGGATGGGGCTACATTCATGTGTGTGGGTTGTGAGGATGGGGCTACATTCATGTGTGTGGGTTGTGAGGATGGGGCTACATTCGCGTGTGTGTGTTTGGTTTTGGGGCTACATTCGTGTGTGTGTGTTTGGTTTTGGGGCTACATTCATGTGTGTGTGTTTGGTTTTGGGGTTGGGGCTACATTCATGTGTGTGTGTTTGGTTTTAGGGCTACATTCATGTGTGTGTGTTTGGTTTTGGGGCTACATTCATGTGTGTGTGTTTGGTTTTGGGGCTACATTCATGTGTGTGTGTTTGGTTTTGGGGTTAGGGCTACATTCGTGTGTGTGTGTGTTTGGTTTTGGAGTTAGGGCTACATTCATGTGTGTGTTTGGTTTTGGAGTTATGACTATATTCATGTGTGTGTATTTGGTTTTGGGGCTACATTCATGTGTTTGGTTTTGGGGTTGGGGCTACATTCATGTGTGTGTGTTTGGTTTTGGGGCTACATTCATGTGTGTGTGTTTGGTTTTGGGGTTGGGGCTACATTCATGTGTGTGTGTTTGGTTTTGGGGTTTGGACTACATTCATGTGTGTGTGTTTGGTTTTGGGGCTACATTCATGTGTGTGTGTTTGGTTTTGGGGTTGGGGCTACATTCATGTGTGTGTGTTTGGTTTTGGGGCTACATTCATGTGTGTGTGTTTGGTTTTGGGGTTAGGGCTACATTCGTGTGTGTGTGTTTGGTTTTGGAGTTAGGGCTACATTCATGTGTGTGTTTGGTTTTGGAGTTATGACTATATTCATGTGTGTGTATTTGGTTTTGGGGCTACATTCATGTGTGTGTGTTTGGTTTTGGGGTTGGGGCTACATTCATGTGTGTGTGTTTGGTTTTGGGGCTACATTCATGTGTGTGTGTTTGGTTTTGGAGTTAGGACTACATTCATGTGTGTGTTTGGTTTTGGGGGCTATGGCTACATTCATGTGTGTGTTTGGTTTTGGGGCTACATTCATTGTGTGTGTGTTTGGTTTTGGGGCTACATTCATTGTGTGTGTGTTTGGTTTTGGGGCTACATTCATGTGTGTGTGAGTTTGGTTTTGGGGCTACATTCATGTGTGTGTTTGGTTTTGGGGATACATTCATGTGTGTTTTTAGTTTTGGGGTTAGGGCTACATTCATGTGTGTGTGTTTGGTTTTGGGGCTACATTCATGTGTGTGTGTTTGGTTTTGGGGTTAGGGCTACATTCATGTGTGTGTGTTTGGCTTTGGGGTTAGGACTACATTCATGTGTGTGTTTGGTTTTGGGGCTACATTCATGTGTGTGTGTTTGGTTTTGGGGTTAGGACTACATTCATGTGTGTGTTTGGTTTTGGGGCTACATTCATGTGTGTGTGTTTGGTTTTGGGGCTACATTCATGTGTGTGTGTTTGGTTTTGGGGTTAGGACTACATTCATGTGTGTGTTTGGTTTTGGGGCTACATTCATGTGTGTGTGTTTGGTTTTGGAGTTATGACTATATTCATGTGTGTGTGTTTGGTTTTGGGGCTACATTCATGTGTGTGTGTGTGTTTGATTTTGGGGCTACATTCATGTGTGTGTTTGGTTTTGGGGTTAGGTCTAAATTCATGTGTGTATGTTTGGTTTTAGGGCTACATTCATGTGTGTTGTGTTTGGTTTAGGAGTTAGGACTATATTCATGTGTGTGTTTGGTTTTGGGGCTACATTCATGTGTGTGTGTTTGGTTTTCGAGTTAGGGCTACATTCATGTGTGTTTGGTTTTGGGGCTACATTCGTGTGTGTGTGTGTGTGTGTTTGGGGTTAGGGCTACATTCATGTGTGTGTTTAGTTTTGGGGCTACATTTATGTGTGTGTTTGGGGTTAGGGCTACATTCATGTGTGTGTGTTTGGTTTTGGGGTTGAGGCTACATTCATGTGTGTTTGGTTTTGGGGCTACATTCATGTGTGTGTTTGGTTTTGGGGCTACATTCATGTGTGTTTTGTTTTGAGGTTAGGGCTACATTCATGTGTGTGTGTGTGTTTGGTTTTGAGGTTAGGGCTACATTCATGTGTGTGTTTTTTGGGGTTAGGACTACATTCATGTGTGTGTATTTGGTTTTGGGGCTACATTCATGTGTGTGTGTTTGGGGTTAGGGCTACATTCATGTGTGTGTTTTTTGGGGTTAGGACTACATTCATGTGTGTGTATTTGGTTTTGGGGCTACATTCATGTGTGTGTGTTTGGGGTTAGGGCTACATTCATGTGTGTGTTTGTGTGTTAGGTTTTGGAGTTGTGGCTACATTCATGTGTGTGTGTGTGTGTTAGGTTTTGGAGTTGTGGCTACATTCATGACAATGTATTAAGTTGTGATGTTGGGGCTACATTCATGTGTGTGTGTTAGGTTTTGGAGTTGTGGCTACATTCATGACAGTGAATTAAGTTGTGGTGTTGGGGTTAGGGCTACATTCATGTCAGTATATTAGCAATAATTTCATTAAAAGCCTCTTAAATTAAAATGAGAAAGAGAGATAACCCTGGAGACCAGTTGATAATAGATTGTTGTCTCCCAGGTTTGTCTCCCCTCTAAGAGTCTGACCTCTGATCATTCTTGTTCTCACTTCTCCTTGTCGTCTCTTCCTCCTCTTTCCCTGAGAGTTCCATATCATCCATTGATTGCTGCACTATATTTTTATAAATGTGTGAGACTTCTGACTTTATTTTGCAGGCAGTCAAGCGATTGATGACGCAGTGTCAGCTACTTTTCCCAACAGATCCCTCTCGCAGCTACAACTTTCTCAGACCCACGACCAACTCAAGCTCATGAAGGCTCTCTCTCCTTGCAAGAATGTTGAAATATATGGTTGACAGACTCAACAAAATATACTTTTTACATCTGAAAAGTCCTGACGAACCCAGCTCTACAGCCTGTTTTATCTTAAGTCCTGGTTGTAAAATTGTAAATCAGGGAATCGTTTTAAATTCTGCAAATGCAAAACAAAGTGTCCTAACATGCTGATGATAGTGTATAATAAATGAACAATTTATCTTGACATACTCCTTCTTCGTTCATTCTCATATCAAGGTCCAGGTATCTCTTACAAAGGACACTGTTGTTTGTAAGGCTGTTTTATCTCCATACAGCTTGTGTCTCAAATCTGTCTCGCTAGGGCAGAATTGTTCTCTCTCTTCCTGCGTGATCGTGCAGCTTTTGGTATGCTCCCCACATGGACACCTGTCATCTGTCCCAATCCTCATTTTGTTGTAAAGATGACCCTTGAGTCTGTTATGCCCAGTTCTCAGTCTGAAGACGATGACTTGCTCTTCTCTAGCTACGTTAAAGTAGCCGTCTTCTTTTCAGAAGTCGGGGTGTTGATCAGCCCATTTTATCCTAAAGTTGGCTAACTATGGTCTTGGCCTCATTATATGTGCTGCTCAGGTCTGTCTTTGGGGATGCTCCTCCGGACTTAATTAGACATGCAAACCATAAAATAAATAAATCAAACACCCTCTCAGCTTCCAAAGGAGCATAGGATTTCAAAGAATAATTGCCAAGCGCGGCAGCCTTCGATCCTGCGTAAGTACCCATTTGTGAACCATTTTTACTGTCCCCTTCATCATACACCGAAACTCTGATCCACATAAAAGAATGGATTTCACTGCCTGAGTGCTTCGCCTGGGTCTTGGTTTGCCTGGGTCTTGGTTCACCTGGGTCTTGGTTCGCCTGGGTCTTGGTTCGCCTGGGTTTTGGTTCGCCTGGGTCTTGGTTTGCCTCGGTCTTGGTTCACCTGGATCTTGGTTCGCCGGGTTCTTGGTTCGCCTGGGTCTTGGTTCGCCTGGGTCTTGGTTCGCCTGGGTCTTGGTTCGCCAGGGTCTTGGTTCGCCTGGGTCTTGGTTCGCCTGGGTCTTGGTTCGCCAATGTCTTTGTGTTTGACAAGGACAAGAATAGCACCACTGTCCCACAGAGAGCATGTCATTAGGGACGACTAACTGTGTGACATGGCGTAACACTGGCCATGGTTAGGCAGCTTGTTAAGAACAGCATAAATGGCACCTAATAGGCTGCAGGTCTACTTTGCTCTAGTGTTCGAGTCTTTTAAGATGGACTTCCACATTGGTTAACCACCCTTCGCAGCACTTGTCCGAGCATAGCAGAGTAATACGCTGCTCAAGCCTAGCCCGCTAAGCAGGAAATCTTCTGCCTGGTTACACCCACCTCACACCAGAGCTGGGACTTTGACAAGGGCATCTGTCTCTGTAGAAGTACAGGTCAACTAAGACTAAATTTAAGTTTTTTAGTTTAATGCTGTAATATACTCTACCTTCTTCAGCGTTTATCCTGAATAGGATGTGTCGTAGTTTACAGCGAGACTGCGATATCTGTTTCTTTTGGCCCAACACGTTCAATTTCAGCCTGCTTTTTTTTGGTACTGTGATCCCAATTCTGTTAGCCAACTACACTAGTGCAGTCTCTTTCTAGGGCTGCCACTTAGAGATTAAATAGGGTCTTGGTCAGTTATGGGTCACTGACCCTGATGCAAGCAACCAGCTATGAGTCTCTGGCTGCTGTCAGCTCATCCACTGTGCTGTATCTTCGTCCCAGGTATGAGTATCCGGCTGCTGTCAGCTCATTCACTGTGCTGTATCTTCGTCCCAGGTATGAGTCTCTGGCTGCTGTCAGCTCATCCACTGTGCTGTATCTTCGTCCCAGCTATGAGTATCCGGCTGCTGTCAGCTCATTCACTGTGATGTATCTTCGTCCCAGCTATGAGTATCCGGCTGCTGTCAGCTCATTCACTGTGCTGTATCTTCGTCCCAGGTATGAGTCTCTGGCTGCTGTCAGCTCATCCACTGTGCTGTATCTTCGTCCCAGCTATGAGTATCCGGCTGCTGTCAGCTCATTCACTGTGATGTATCTTCGTCCCAGCTATGAGTATCCGGCTGCTGTCAGCTCATTCACTGTGCTGTATCTTCGTCCCAGGTATGAGTCTCTGGCTGCTGTCAGCTCATCCACTGTGCTGTATCTTCGTCCCAGCTATGAGTATCTGGCTGCTGTCAGCTCATCCACTGTGCTGTATCTTCGTCCCAGCTATGAGTATCTGGCTGCTGTCAGCTCATTCACTGTGCTGTATCTTCGTCCCAGGTATGAGTCTCTGGCTGCTGTCAGCTCATTCACTGTGCTGTATCTTCGCAAAGGTTCACCTGCTGCTTGTAAAAGCTCTATTCGTATGTCATGTTCACCTACTGCTTTGGCATTTGGGATCGTGCGAATGGCCCGGTCAAATTTTTCTCGACCTATCTATAGATTTCAGCTGGCTAGGTTTTTTAGTACCTGGTTTGCCTTCCTACTGCAATCCCCAAGCCTTGGCCAGACTACACTGGTGATTAGTGCAGCCTTTTTCCAGGGCCGCCACATGGAGACAGAATAGGGTCTTGGTCAGCTGTGGTTCGCTGACCCTGATGCAAGCATCCAGCTATGGTTCACTGACCCTGATGCAAGCATCCAGTTATGGTTCACTGACCCTGATGCAAGCATCCAGCTATGGTTCACTGACCCTGATGCAAGCATCCAGCTATGGTTCACTGACCCTGATGCAAGCATCCAGCTATGGTTCACTGACCCTGATGCAAGCATCCAGCTATGGTTCACTGACCCTGATGCAAGCATCCAGCTATGGTTTACTGACCCTGATACAAGCATCCAGCTATGGTTCACTGACCCTGATGCAAGCATCCAGCTATGGTTCACTGACCCTGATGCAAGCAGCCAGCTATGGTTCACTGACCCTGATGCAAGCATCCAGCTATGGTTCACTGACCCTGATGCAAGCATCCAGCTATGGTTCACTGACCCTGATGCAAGCATCCAGCTATGGTTCACTGACCCTGATGCAAGCATCCAGCTATGGTTTACTGACCCTGATACAAGCATCCAGCTATGGTTCACTGACCCTGATGCAAGCAGCCAGCTATGGTTCACTGACCCTGATGCAAGCAGCCAGCTATGGTTCACTGACCCTGATGCAAGCATCCAGCTATGGTTCACTGACCCTGATGCAAGCATCCAGCTATGGTTCACTGACCCTGATGCAAGCATCCAGCTATGGTTCACTGACCCTGATGCAAGCATCCAGCTATGGTTCACTGACCCTGATGCAAGCATCCAGCTATGGTTCACTGACCCTGATGCAAGCATCCAGCTATGATTCGCTGGCTGCTGTCAGCTCATGCACTGCTGCATCTTGGTATCGCCGGCATGTCACTTGATGATGACGTGATTATGTATACCAAGTTATCGATTGTTTGTAAAAGGTAAAGGTCAGTCCCATGGCAACAAATGCCGTCAAGGATGAAGATAACTCTTCATGTACTAAGCCGCAGCCTATGTGAGGTGGGGTGGCTAGTTCCCTTCCTTGCTGTTTATACCTTTCCCAACTCATACATCAGGTACCCAATTACAGCTGGGTCGACTGGAGGAGCGGTCGAACCAGGCGTGAACTGAGGTCCAGATTTCTTTCTGTCCGTCCGTGAACTCTAACCCCTGGCACGGTGTTATCCCAGTCAGTAAGCCAGCTCACTGTCGACCAGTGCAGTCTGAAGGTTTTCTAATGCTCATACTATTACAGCCAACATAGCCTGACATTCACCTAATGCTCATACTATTACAGCCAACATAGCCTGACATTCATCTAGCAAAGGATGTGACGGACTGTTTCTAAGACTGAAGACATAATGTCAGTTAATTCATAGCCTGACATTCACCTAGCAAAGGATGTGACGGACTGTTTCTAAGGCTAAAGACATAATGTCAGTTAAATTATAGCTTGATGTTCAACTGGCGAAGGAATCCTGTGTTAATTGGTGTGGCATTCATTACATTTAGTATCATGACTTCTGTCTTCGGATGTTCGGAATCAAGACGCTGAGCAGCGCATGAGCTGCAGCTGTCAGCAATCCAAAGCTGACTTCTAGCGTCAAGGCCAGCAAACCAGATCTGCCAAGACCCTGGTCCACCACCACGTGGTGATCCTGAATAACAGGCTGCAGACAGGCTAAGGAGAAGGGACCGAAGAGGGAAGGCTAACCCGGTACCCAAAAAATGCCATGCTAAAATTGGATGTGTAGAGCCAAAAGGTGTAAATATCGCAGTCAAGCTGTAAACTACGACACAATGCTTTCCGTTCTCCACACTACATCCTGCTACTTGTAAAGCCCTTTTCAGGGTTTGGTAGCGGATGTTTGACTACAAACGACGAAGAAGAAAAGTATGAATGTTCGCTTTTATCTTGAATGTTTTGGCGCGAGTGTGCAAATAGTACAATATCGTCTGCATGTTTCAAATCTTCCCGTGTTGAAAGCAAATAGTACAATATCGTCTGCATGTTTCAAATCTTCCCGTGTTGAAAGCAAATAGTACAATATCGTCTGCATGTTCCAAATCTTCCCGTGTTGAAAGCAAATAGTACAATATCGTCTGCATGTTCCAAATCTTCCCGTGTTGAAAGCAAATAATACAATATCGTCTACATGTTTCAAATCTTCCCGTGTTGAAAGTAGTTATCATGTTATTCCTACTCACGCGCCGTGATATAACCAAAAGACTCTTTTGTAGTGACGGCCATAACAGATTAATCTCAATGTAACTACGTCTCTTGAAGTACCGGCGATACTCTGCCTGAACTAGAGGAGCGCCCAACGCGGTCTGCTGTATCACTTTGTTTGACACGCTCATGCAAATGACAAATTAAATGCAAACCTATCTTAAGAGCATGTTTCATGGGAAAATAATGGCTCAATGCGATTGGATTTCCATCTGTTCAGTTGTTTGCATATCAAATGCAGACCTGAATTTAAAATGTGTCAATTTTCCTCCCAACACGGTTACAATTTTCCTCCCAACACGGTTACAAGTTTCCTCCCAACGCGGTTACAAGTTTCCTCCCAACGCGGTTACAATTTTCCTCCCAACGCGGTTACAATTTTCCTCCCAACGCGGTTACAATTTTCCTCCCAACACGGTTACAATTTTCCTCCCAACACGGTTACAATTTTCCTCCCAACACGGTTACAATCGCATAGACCGGTCTCCCAATCTCAAAGACAATGCAAGTTCCAAAATAGAACAATGATAATCAATCAATGATAATCAATCAATGATAATCAATCAATGATAATCAATCAATGATAATCAATCAATGATAATCAATCAATGATAATCAATCAATGAATGAAATCTGTGAGCTCCCTGTGAAACAGATGTTTTCAACATGTGTATCTTCTTTGTTCGTTATCAAATTCCTGCTACCATACCCCGAAAAGTTCAGCAGGGTGTTGTCCAGAGAATGGAATGTGTGTCGTAGTTTACAGCTTGACTGCGATATTTGTAGCTTTCGGTCCGGCACATCCGACTTCAGCAGGCATTTTTGGGTACAGGGTTAGCATTCCCTCTTCGATCCCTTCTCCTTAGCCAGCCTGCCCTGCTGCAGCCTGTTATTCAGGATCACCGCGTGGAGGTGTAGAAGAATCTTGGCAGCTTTGGGTCGCTGGCCCTGACGCTAGCAGTCAGCTCTGGGTCGCTGGCCATGACGCTAGCAGTCAGCTCTGGGTCGCTGGCCATGACGCTAGCAGTCAGCTCTGGGTCGCTGGCCATGACGCTAGCAGTCAGCTCTGGGTCGCTGGCCCTGACGCTAGCAGTCAGCTCTGGGTCGCTGGCCATGACGCTAGCAGTCAGCTCCGGGTCGCTGGCCCTGACCCTAGCAGTCAGCTCTGGGTCGCTGGCCCTGACGCTAGCAGTCAGCTCCCGGTCGCTGGCCCTGACGCTAGCAGTCAGCTCCCGGTCGCTGGCCCTGACGCTAGCAGTCAGCTCTGGGTCGCTGGCCCTGACGCTAGCAGTCAGCTCTGGGTCGCTGGCCCTGACGCTAGCAGTCAGCTCCCGGTCGCTGGCCCTGACGCTAGCAGTCAGCTCCGGGTCGCTGGCCCTGACGCTAGCAGTCAGCTCCCGGTCGCTGGCCCTGACGCTAGCAGTCAGCTCCGGGTCGCTGGCCCTGACGCTAGCAGTCAGCTCCCGGTCGCTGGCCCTGACGCTAGCAGTCAGCTCTGGGTCGCTGGCCCTGACGCTAGCAGTCAGCTCCGGGTCGCTGGCCCTGACGCTAGCAGTCAGCTCCGGGTCGCTGGCCCTGACGCTAGCAGTCAGCTCCGGGTCGCTGGCCCTGACGCTAGCAGTCAGCTCTGGGTCGCTGGCCCTGACGCTAGCAGTCAGCTCTGGGTCGCTGGCCCTGACGCTAGCAGTCAGCTCCGGGTCGCTGGCCCTGACCCTATCTGTGAGTCACTGACAGCTACAACTTGTTTCATTTTAGTTGACCGTATTTGTTTACATTTAAATCGCTTAAATTTCGACAGAATGACATAGCCATCCACGTGACCACTCGCCCCCCCCCCCCCCCCCAGTCGCCTTTTACGACGTGCTTGACATGTTTCAGTGTGACTATTCTATACTCCCAATTCGGGCCCTGACGTCATTCGAGCTATAACACTGATAAATGTACAAATAAAAGTGATCCACTATCAGGCAGTGCCGTCAGGGATCAAGTGCTGGGGACATCAATGTACAAGGTCTCTTGTTTTTAAAAGAAGAGCGAATCATTCCCGAGGCCTGAGTGGCAAGCACATTATAGTCACAATGTAACCTGACAGTCATGTTGTGGGAGTGACTAAGGAAGGTTATGCGTGGGACTGGCTATCTCCTCCCATAGGGACTTTTACCCACATGTAGATATGGGCAAGTCAAACGTTTAGGGGACGGCGTGGGCTAGTGGTTAACTGACACGAAGATGCTGGGTTCGATCCCCATCACAGCACCGGCCGTTACCCCGGGGAAGCAAACCCTTGCATAAAATTCATGCCGAAGTCGGATGCACTGGGCCGACAGGCGCAAAATTAAAACCATAGTGCAAAGCACACCGCCTTGAGGTATAGAGAGATAAGGCGAACGCAAAACAAAACAAAAACACACCCTTTGATCATTTGCCGAATATTTGTTGAAGAATAAACTTCTTTGATGCGTCGCTTTTTCTAATGAGTCAGGTACCCGTTTACAGCTGGAGGATGTCGAGATGGGGCATTGCAAGAAGTAATCGTTTTATACTGCACTCTTTGGAACTGAGACGCTAGTCCGGTCAGACACAACATACTGATCAGGACGTCGCGTCAGCTTTCAGTCACAACATACTGATCAGGACGTCGCGTCAGGGTCAGTCACAACATACTGATCAGGACGTCGCGTCAGGGTCAGTCACAACATACTGGCCAGGACGTCGCGTCAGGGTCAGTCACAACATACAGACCAAGACCACAATCTCTCTTCCATGTACCCTTCCCTGCTAACAGGCTGTTTTCAAAGCAGTCTGGGTGACGTGATGTGGATCGACATGATCCATGTAGTAGAGAGCGCCAAGCAGATGAGCGCCAAGCATAGCACAACCGCCTGGAGGACCGCGGTCTACCTTCCCCAGCACGCTCGTGATGTAAGGAAAGCTACTACAACCCGCTATTTAACGTCCTCTTCAGGACCCACAACAGATTAGGCTTCACACAAAGTTACATTCAACAACGACGACCCTGCACTCTATAACACCGATGCACACCTTTTCAGCTAGCGTGACCTCATTAAAACACGACTTTATCTAGAAGATGCCATGTTTTATAAAAATGGAACGTAATTAAATTTTAATATGCAGATTTAACGTCAGATGGGAAGTGAAGAGTAATCTGGGTCAGCGGAAACATACCGATAAGGATCACACTCCACATCCTTGTTCGTGCTTCTGGAAACAGATTGTGTCACAGCAGCCCAACCACCGGGGTCAAGACGCTGAGCAGCGCATGAGCTGCAGCGGTCAGTGACCCATAGCTGACTGCTAGCGTCAGGGCCGGCGAACTAGAGCTGCCACGACCCTTTTACACCTCCACGCGGTGATCCTGGATAACAGGCTGCAGCAGGGCAGACTGCCTAAGGAGAAGGGATCGAAGAGGGAATGCTAACCCGGTACTAGAAAAATGATTGCTGAAGTCGGATGTGTTGGACCGAAAGGTGCAAATATCGCAGCCAAGCTGTAAACTACGACACAACGCATTCTGTTCTCTGGACTACATTCTGCTACTTAAGCCATTTCAGGGTTTGGTAGTAGGAGATTGAGAACGAAGAAGAAGAAGAAGCCCAACCACAGAGGTGGGGATCGCCACTGTAATACAGTACGTAAGACCCTGGTCACTCTCAAGTACATCTCATGATGTAAGGAGAGCCACTGTAACCCGCCACTATAGAAACGTTATCAAGAGTAATTTAACTCAGCAGGTGTATCTTCGAACAATGACAATGTCGGAGTTGTCAGGAATATACTGACTGTAACCTCATATCATCATTGGCGTCTCTGTAGACCATGCGTGTGGCGACCTGGTAGTTTTGTCCAGCTCTGTCTCTGTAGACCATGCGTGTGGCGCCCTGGTAGTTTTGTCCAGCTCTGTCTCTGTAGACCATGCACGTGGCGCCCTGAAAGTTTTGTTCACCCCTCTCTCTGTAGACCATGCACGTGGCGCCCTGTAAGTCTTGTCCACCTCTGTCCCCTGTATTTCGACACTGTCTGTTATTGGCTGTATACTCCGATCCGCGAGGGACAGTCCCTGCCACAGAACATACAACCATGTCGATGAGGCTGGATTGCCTGCCTGTTCCTTGATCTCTTCAGTCTTTCTCTTTCCTCTCCAGCCAGAAGACCTCTACGAGCATCAACAGCCCCTATGCCTCCTCCAACTGACTGTCTCCATCCTAATAAATTGTTTCCCAGCCCTCGGATGGGATGTCGCACGACTTCATGTCCGTCTTGCATACATCCTTGAATCGTAGTGTGGGACGGCCGATTCTTCTAACTCCAATGGCTAGCTGTCCATAAAGGATATCCTCTCGTCTTCCATGCGGTAAACATGTCCCAACCACCGAAGACGTCGCTGGCTCAGCATCGAGTACATGCTGTGAGTGTTTGCTCTCTGTAAGACCACATTATGACACTTTATCTCTTGCCACACAATCCCCAATATACGTCGCAAACGCCTCACGTGATAGGCGTTGAACCGCCGTTCCTGCTTAGTGTAAATGCTCAGAAACCACCCATGCATTAAATAAAAGGCCACTAAAGAAGGTTGTGTTTGAGGCTAGCAACCTCATCACGTTGAACCATTGCTATTTAATCATCTCTTTCAGATGCTATGATACAGGCTTCCAGTTAACATGTTCGCTGTAGTGGGGGCCCAATGCTTCACTTGGAGCGTCATGGTGAAACAATCAAATTATACAAAGTGGTAAGTAGCATATCTTTACAGAACGTCGCTCCTACAACGCTGTTATAAGTTTCTTGGCAACAGTAGTAGGTTGCCATTACTTTCATTACGCGGAGAAGCGATCGTACTGAGATAAAAACCTTGTCTGTTAAACTTGGCACGGCGGAGTTGTGAAACGACGTTTCATCCCTAGACCACGCTGTCTCTCATATCAGGTCAGGTCAGGTCATCCCGTAACCAGTGAGGTCGTTGGGTACACATGAAGACATCCTCACAACCCCACGCCACCTATCTCTGTTAGCGGCCACTGCTTGTGTTTCTTCTGGTCGGAGATTGGTCCATTATTTTGTGTTGTCCTCCCACCTCTTTTTGGGCCGGCCTCTTCGTCGTCTGCCTTGCACCTTTCCGTGGAGGATCGAATTTGCAAGACCATTTGATATTGATATGTGACCGGACCAAGCGAGTTACCTTCTTTTGACAGTTGCCAAGAGGTCTTCAAAAGGCCTCTTATATACGAGACGAATACAGAAAGTTTGGCTTCACCTGCGTGACGCTCACTACTACAGGGATCACGTCGATTCACATCTTGTCAGTCAGACTGCCATGCAAACAACCAGTTTCCAGGGAACGATACACAAAGGAGAGATATTGTGATTTACTCTAATTCTGCGTTTATCACGAGGCTTACTGAGGAAGGCGTGTATTGGCTTTCCGAGATGTAGTGCAATATAAAGTTACGTGAACGTAACAACAGTCAATGTAACAACAACAGTCCACGTAAAAACAGCCCACGTAAAAACAGCCAACGTAACAACAGCCCATGCAACAACAAGATCTCACGTAACAACAACAACAGCCCATGTAACAACAGCTCACGTAACAACAGCCCACGTAACAGCAACATCTCACGTAACAACAACAGCCCATGTAACAACAGCTAACGTAACAACAACAGCCCATGTAACAACAGACCACGTAACAACAACAGCCCATGTAACAACAGCCAACGTAACAACAACAGCCCACGTAACAATAACAGCAGCCCACCTAACAACAACAGCAGCCCACGTAACAACAGCCAATGTAACAAGAACAGCCAACGTAACAATAGCAGCCCGTGTAACAACAGCCCACATAATAACAGCTGCCCATGTAACAACAGCCCACATAACAACAACAGCAGCCCATGTATCAACAACAGCCCACATAACAACAGCCCACGTAACAACAACAACAGCCCATGCATCAACAAGAGCCCATGTAGCAACAACAACAGCCCACGTAACAACAACAGCCCACGCATCAACAACAGCCCATGTAACAACAACAACAGCTAATGTAACAACAGCCCACGTAAGAACAACAGCCCACGTATCAACAACAGCATCCCACATAACAAGAACAGCTCAAGTAACAACAGCAGCAGCCCACGTAACAACAACAGCCCATGTAACAACAAAAACAGCCCACGTAACAACAACAGCCCACGTAACAACAGCCCACATAACAACAGCCCACGTATCAACAACAGCAGCCCACGTAACAACAACAGCTCAAGTAACAACAACAGCAGCCCACGTAACAACAACAACAGCCCATGTAACAACAAAAATAGCCCACGCAACAACAATAGCCCATGTAACAACAACAACAGCCCACGTAACAACAACCAATGTAACAACAACAACCAATGTAACAACAACAGCCTACATAACAACAACAGCAGCCCACGTAACAACAACAGCAGCCCACGTAACAACAAAAGCCCATGTAACAACAAAAACAGCCCATGTAACAACAACAGCCCATGTAACAACAAAAGCAGCCCACGTAACAACAACAACAGCCCATGTAACAACAAAAACAGCCCACGTAACAATAACCAATGTAACAACAACAACCAATGTAACAACAACAGCCCACATAACAACAACCAATGTAACAACAACAACCCATGTAACAACAACCAATGTAACAACAACAACCCACGTAACAACAACAGCCCACGTAACAACAACAACAGGCCATGTAACAACAACAGCCCACCAAACAACAACAGCCCACCAAACAACAACAGCCCACCAAACAACAACATCCCACGTAACAACAACAGCCCACCTAACAACAACAGCCCACCTAACAATAACAAAAACCCATGTAACAACAACAGCCCACCTAACAACAACAAAAACCCATGTAACAACAGCCCACCTAACAACAACAGCCCACCTAACAACAACAAAAACCCATGTAACAACAACAGCCCACCTAACAACAACAGCCCACCTAACAACAACAAAAACCCATGTAACAACAACAGCCCACCTAACAACAACATCCCACCTAATAACAACAAAAACCCATGTAACAACAACAGCCCACCTAACAACAACAGCCCACCTAACAACAACAGCCCACGTAACAACAACAGCCCACGTAACAACAACAGCCCACGTAACAACAACAGCCCACCAAACAACAACAAAAACCCATGTAACAACAACAGCCCACCTAACAACAACAGCCCACGTAACAACAGCCAACCAAACATCCAGACAGAACACAAAAACTACAGCTAATCAGAGCTTTTCACAACAAAAAAACGGACTAGAAAATGAACAGCGAAAATAAATACGGAAAACGAAATGACGTCAGTGTATGATGAACCATTGCATAATCTTTCTTCTCAGATTGATTTCCCCCCGTCAAGTGCCGGTGTCGTTTGGACGAAGGCCACCAATTGTTCCCGCCATCGTTCACCCTATCGTCTGACTATGTTCATTATAGATTTTCTCACCTGTACGCCCCAAGTACTGTTTATTATCTCTGTCTTTGATCGTTCACCATGCTCCAACAAAAATGTTGCCTGCTTCAGAACGAGGTGTGTAATGTAATTCCCATTGCATTCATGCGTCTCGGCTCTATCCTATTTATTATATATGTATTTTTGTTTAGTTTTACCTCCAAAATTCATTTATTAGTTTACCGCGCGAAAGAGAGGTAGAGGCAGAAAGGAGAGGAGATTCACCAAGATGTTTCCTACGTTCATTCGAAACTTCTAAACACGTGAAACGACAAACATGCAATTTAGTCCACATTTGTTGCGTTGAGGCGCGGTGGAGGAGATGCCAGCTCAGCGATTCCGAACTGGCTAGGTGCGTAAGGGTCAGTGGAACAGATCTGTCGGAGATCTTATTCTGTCACAAGATGGAGGACTTGGGAACATTGTGCATCCGTGCAGCCTGGCTGTGAGAATTGTGAACGTAATACAGACCCCAAAAATGTGACGTGATGAAACCGGATGTGCGGGCCGAAAGGTCCAGATATCGCCGCCTGGTTGTTGTTGTTGTTGGCGTTGTTGTTGTTGTTGAATGTCCACAATGAGTAGAATTACTCTTTTGTGCACCCTAAAAAAACGTTCAGTGGCGGGTTTTCGTAGCTTTCCTCACATCCCAAGAATGCCGATGAGGGTGGACCGAGGTCCCCCAGGCGGTTGTGCTATGCTTGGCTTCATCTGCGTATCGATTACTACTCGGGGGATCACGTCGGTCCCATACCTTGTTAGCCATGCTGCCATGAAAATAGCGCATTTCCAGGAACGGCTTCGAGGAAGCCGAGGTGAGGGTCTTGTCCAGTATATTTTGTCTGACCAGACGTTAGTCTTCCTTTCCGGCCTCGTTGTTAAACGGCTTAGTCTTAGTCTTGGTCTTGGTCATTATCTTAATCTTTATCTTTGTCTTGGTCTTGGTCTTAGTCTTGGTTTTGTCTTGGTCTTAGTCGACCTGTACTTCTACAGAAGAGGACGCCATTTTGTAGGTCCCAGCTCTGGCGTCAGCTGCATGTGGCCGCTGGGAGGATTTCCTGTTTAGCGGGCTAGCCTCGAACAGCTTATTACTACGCTGCGTTGAGAAAAGTGCCGCGGATGGTGGTTAACAGATGTGTGAGTCTATCTTAATATACTCAAACGCTAGAGCTAAGTAGATCCGCAACCGGTTAGGTGCCATCACCTATGGAAATAAAGAGCAGAATAGCCCAGCCAAAGTCAAAGTGTGAGAGGAACCGTGTGCAACGAAACTCTATCACTGGATTTAAGGAAGAGAGTTCTTGGATGATATGAGGAATCAATGCTGACATACGGCAGCGAGTCATGGACAATCAAGACACACGTGCAGGGATCATTGGAGGCAACGGAAATGTGGTTTGACTGTTGAATGTTGAAAGTTCCATGGACTGAAAAAAAATCGAATAACCTGGTTCTTGAGGAGGTACAGACACAACAACAGCATATGGCAACATTTTTATCCTAACTTAACATTTTTATCCTAACTTAACATTTTTATCCTGGTTTAGAAGAGTCTAGAGAGTCTGTATACAACAAATTGCATTTACATTTCCTTATCTAAAATCTATGCGCCTATCTATTCTTAAACGCCTTAATTGTCTCTGCCTTCACTACTTTCTGTGACAATGCATTCCAAGCATCCACCACTCTCTGACTAAATCAATATTTCCTAATATCTAATCTGGACTTTCTTTAGTTAGTTTGTAGCTCTGCCCTCTTGTTCTTGTGGGTGGTTGCATTTTGAAAAACTTGTTATAGTCTAATTTATCCGTTCCTCTAATTATCTTATTAACCTGTATTAAATCACCTCGAATTCTTCTCTCTTAGGCCGGTTTTTCGGAGACTTTCCTCTTAACTGTAATTCTGGAATCCCATTATCAGCTTTGTCACTCTTTTTTTGTATCCTTTCCATCATGTTTATATCTCCTCTACGAAAAGGACTCCACACCTGTACACAGTACTCCAATCTAGGTCTAACTAATGCTTTATACAGTTTGACTATCACTTCCTTACTCCTATGTTCAAAATTTCTTTTTATCATACCTAACATTGCCTTTTTCACTGCTACCTGGACTTGCTCACTCACCTTACCTGTGTGATCTATTATAACCTGGACTTGCTCACTCACCTTACCTGTGTGATCTATTATAACCTGGACTTGCTCACTCACCTTACCTGTATGATCTATTATAACCTGGACTTGCTCACTCACCTTACCTGTATGATCTATTATAACCTGGACTTGCTCACTCACCTTACCTGTATGATCTATTATAACCTGGACTTGCTCACTCACCTTACCTGTATGATCTATTATAACCTGGACTTGCTCACTCACCTTACCTGTATGATCTATTATAACCTGGACTTGCTCACTCACCTTACCTGTATGATCTATTATAACCTGGACTTGCTCACTCACCTTACCTGTATGATCTATTATAACCTGGACTTGCTCACTCACCTTACCTGTATGATCTATTATAACCTGGACTTGCTCACTCACCTTACCTGTATGATCTATTATAACCTGGACTTGCTCACTCACCTTACCTGTATGATCTATTATAACCTGGACTTGCTCACTCACCTTACCTGTATGATCTATTATAACCTGGACTTGCTCACTCACCTTACCTGTATGATCTATTATAACCTGGACTTGCTCACTCACCTTACCTGTATGATCTATTATAACCTGGACTTGCTCACTCACCTTACCTGTATGATCTATTATAACCTGGACTTGCTCACTCACCTTACCTGTATGATCTATTATAACCTGGACTTGCTCAATCACCTTACCTGTATGATCTATTATAACCTGGACTTGCTCACTCACCTTACCTGTATGATCTATTATAACCTGGACTTGCTCACTCACCTTACCTGTATGATCTATTATAACCTGGACTTGCTCACTCACCTTACCTGTATGATCTATTATAACCTGGACTTGCTCACTCACCTTACCTGTATGATCTATTATAACCTGGACTTGCTCACTCACCTTACCTGTATGATCTATTATAACCTGGACTTGCTCACTCACCTTACCTGTATGATCTATTATAACCTGGACTTGCTCACTCACCTTACCTGTATGATCTATTATAACCTGGACTTGCTCACTCACCTTACCTGTATGATCTATTATAACCTGGACTTGCTCACTCACCTTACCTGTATGATCTATTATAACCTGGACTTGCTCACTCACCTTACCTGTATGATCTATTATAACCTGGACTTGCTCACTCACCTTACCTGTATGATCTATTATAACCTGGACTTGCTCACTCACCTTACCTGTATGATCTATTATAACCTGGACTTGCTCACTCACCTTACCTGTATGATCTATTATAACCTGGACTTGCTCACTCACCTTACCTGTATGATCTATTATAACCTGGACTTGCTCACTCACCTTACCTGTATGATCGGGTCAGGACACGGCAGTCATTCTTATTTGGACGTGTCATCAGAAGAATCGGGTTAGAACACACAATGACAATGGACAGAATCGCTGGGAAGAGGCACAGAGATAAAATATTGGACAGCTAGAAGGAATGGCATAGGAGACGATCAATGGTGGAACTGATAAAAGCCACACGTGATAAGAGTATGGGAAGATCCATGATCCCCAACGTCAACCGGCAGGGAACTTGATGATAATGATGACAGTGGTGATATTGTTTTAATAACTACCACATAACGAAACAAAGAGGTTTTTGTCAGCACGAACGGAAGAAGAGAAGAAGAAAACGAAGAAGAACATGATGAAAAATAAGAGGAAGAAGATGGAGAAGAAAAAGAGGAAGAAGAAGATTATGAATAAGAAGAAGGCAAGAAAAATAATTTAAAAAATCAGAAACATAAAACAAGGAAGAGGAAGAAAAAACACAGTGTCTCACCTTTCCAGACTTGCGTCCTACGCCCCCTCCCCTCCCCCTTCCCCCGGGGGAACGGAATGTGATAAATTTAGACTTGGACTGGTAATCAAGATTCTGCAGCTGTAAGAGAAAGTCCATTTGTTGAATACATTTGTGGGTTCTCGTCCGCTCAGGCGCACATGACTGCATAATCGCTCACACCTCAGCACGAACATGTCAGGTGCAATCTCTAACAAGGCTCTCGTGAATATCTTCTCTACCTGGCCGTGATGCTGTCATAGCTGGGAGCGGAGTTAAGGATGAGCTCTTGGTTTTAACCAGCTAGCTCTGACCGTAACCTCTGGTGGCTACATGATTGATGGATTGATTTCACTTTCGCTCCAAGTGAAGCGTAGGGCCACCACATCATCCCCCTACAGAAAGCTTCTATCCGAACATTTGCAGTGGTCGTTTAAGTAGCACTAGTTTCTACATTATAAGGTTGTTAACCACGTCCACAACACTTTTCAGTAATATTTTACGACATGCTTCGAAGGTTACAGTGGTTCTACTCTTATCAACCAGGGTACAACTAGGATGATGGGCTTTCTTTGCTATAGTAAAATTGACTTTGAACGTCATGGAATATTATTCGTCAAAAAGAGAGACAATACTAATAATATTTTACTTCTTGTTCGTCCTCTAACGTCAACATTGCAGACTCAAACAAAGGCAGCAGTCAGCTCAAGGTCCCCGTCACTGCTCTACAGTTTTTCATGCAGTGATACGTGTTTCTGCCATGCGCCTCTTCTTTGGCCGGTGAATATTGGGTAATTCTGTAGCAGGTGTTCAACAAACAAGAATATATTTTTACAAGACAGCTAGAAACTAGTGATGGATAAAAAAAAAAACACCATAGTGGAGTGTGGCTCACTGCGGGAACCTTGGAAATGAGAAAGCAGGGACGCTCGAGAAGCCGGAAGTGGCCGAACGCAGAATCACCATACACGGAGCTATAAAGAAGCAAAGTCACTCATCAAACCGTCCATGCGGACGGAATAGAGAGACCAGCGCAAGGAAAATAAGCCAGAAAATGACAGCATTGACACACTGGGCAGAAAAAGATCTTCAGACTCAGAACGGGATATTGTAGACTCAAGGCCCACCTTCACAGAATGGTCTTAAAGACACTGCTACGTGCAGCTGTGAAGCACCCAAGGAAACATCAGAACATATCCTACAGGACTGCCTCACTTATGAAAACCAAAGAGAGGGAGGACTCAGCGGGAGCGATCATGCAAAGACCAGCAAAGATCAGCGAAGACCAGCGATGACCAGCAATACCAGCGAAGATCAGCAAAGACCAATAAAGACAGGCAAAGACCAGAGAGGACCAGAGAGGACCAGCGAAGACCTGACATGCAATCTCATTCTTGAACCCCAGAGATCTAGACACTTAGCATCAGCTGATCGAATAAGAAGAAGAACTGGTGGACCAAGTCTTTGACAAATAACATGTGATTTATACAGGACAGGAACTACTGATGGGTCAAGTATGGCCTACTTTAGATAGGCCGTCTGACTGACCGAGAAAATCCCTTTGAAACGTCACATTCCAAGGCCGACTAAATAACGGAACTCATATTTTGCCAAGGCTTATAATCATCCATGCTCCAGAAATAAAACAAATTAACTGTACAAAAAATAACAAATCGCCGTTAAAAGTGATAATGTCATAGAATCGAGCCCTGAAACCAACTACATTTCCATCTTTGTTTCCCCGAACAGGCTATTATAGTTGCACTGATAGTTGACACATGCAATTTCCGCTATTTAGTCCGCCTTGAAATGGAATGCTTCAAAGGGATTTCTCCGTGAGTCAGGCGGCCTGTATCTGCAGTAGGCTGTGGGGCAAGTCTACAAAACGCCTTTAACTTTATTCTAATACAAGTCAGCGAGAAACTACCAATCAGAGCGGCTGTGGTACCGGCAAAATGTCTGCTGAACGAATATGTCAAATTGTGCGAGGAGAAACCAAAATGCATGTGGTCATTACCAGTATATTTCTGGATGCATTCCGTGCGGGTACCAATAAGCTTAGACTGGCCCTTGATTTCTTTAGATATATCCAAGTTACTGGTTTACCGTGGGCGAAGAAACCCCAAACATACGAGAAACAGAGGGATCACACATATCAAGTCTGAATCAGATATACAGAGATGTCGTAACACAAGGATGATCATAGCTTTCTTTGAAAGAAATTCTGGTTGTCGGACCCCAATGATGCATATATAATATGTCCTGGGTGTGCACCGTACGCTTAATGAAACTTCTAAAATAAATCTGTACAAGTATGTTATGAGAGTATTTTTGTTAATTAAATGATACATTATTTTGGAATTTTTCGTAAAATTGTACTGCTGCTAAATAAGGCGTCACAAGACGCCATAGGAAATACGAGGAAGAATCACAACAGCCATGGAGCCTTTTGAAGACCTTTCAGCAACGGTAAAAAGACGCAAACTTGCTTGTACGGTCACACATGAAAACAAACGGTATTGCAAATACGATTCTGCACGGCAAAAAGAGATGGGAGAACAGCATAAAAGAATGGACCAATCTCCGACTGGAGGAGGCATAGACAGCGGTCGCTGACAGAGAGGAGTGTCGTGGCGTTGTGGTTGTGTCTTCATTGGTGCTCCAACAAACTCTCGGATACGGGATGACCTAACCTGACCTGAGGCGGTTAATCAGTGTTCAATGGAAGAAAAGAATAAGCTAGAAATTACTACCGGGCCTTTTCTTGTGTGCGGCTAGAAGCGTGGCACACATCCTTATGGGTGAGAGAGGGTTGGCGCGTAGGACATCACGGCTTGGTATTAGCGTTTAACTAACCAATGATATGTGTGCGCCACAAGTTCAGCACTCAAATAGATTAACCACGAAAGTTTTGCTTTTCGATGAAAGAAGTTTTACAGTTACATAAGTGAAAATACTCATTTATATACTGCTGTTGGTAGCATCTATTTGTATATATAGTGTTGTGAAATGTATTTTATACTTCTTCTTCTGCGTTCGCTCTCAATCTCCCGCCAACAAGCCATGAGCAGGGCTTTGCAAGTAGCAAAATGTAGTACAGAGAACGGAATGCGTTGTGTCGCAAGTTTACAGCTTTACTGCGATATTTGCACCTTTCGGTCCGACACATCAGTCTTCAGGAGATATTTTATACTATTAGTGTATAAAGTGTTGTGCAATGTATTTTATACTATTAGTGTATAAAGTGTTGTGCAATGTATTTTATACTATTAGTGTATAAAGTGTTGTGCAATGTATTTTATACTATTAGTGTATAAAGTGTTGTGCAATGTATTTTATACTATTAGTGTATAAAGTGTTGTGCAATGTATTTTATACTATTAGTGTATAAAGTGTTGTGCAATATATTTTATACATTTTAAAAGTTAAACTTCTCTTTCATGGAATATATAAGAACAGAATTGTTAAAAGATCTTCTGACAAATACATTTGCAATAAACGTATGACGTGCGAAAGTCATTCTAGAAACACTGATTATATTGAGTGTCTGTTTCTAAGAATCGACGTCACTGCACTCCGGGCATACCCATAGGTGCTCAGTCTGTCTCATCAAATGGCGTAAGGTATGGATGCTGATGGTCCCTGTAGCTCGCTGGTTGTACACTCTCCTGCTCCGTCCTCTCATGCGCCATACTCCGCTCGAACCTCGTTTAATGTCGAAACTTTGCAGCCTGTGGATTGCTGCTTCATCTATTGCGGTGTCTTCATCCAGCAGGCGGTCAATGATTGATTTCAAAATGTCACTTCTGTCCATCACCAATGTGCCCGTGACGGGAGCTTGTGAAGCCATGGTATCAGCCCATTCATTGCCCTGAACCCCGGCATGAGCAGGACAGTAGATCCATGTCGACGCCTGGAGGTTTGAGGCCTCAACAGCTGCTATCCACTCGTACCTAAGCCATCCCATCTGTACTTTCTGAAGTACGGCTTGCGCGTCTGTCACGATGACTGCCCTTGTTATAGAAGTCTCAGATATCCATTTCAGTGCTGAGGTCACTGCTTCCGTCTCTATTCTCATACTGGAGGTTGTTGAAATGTATGCCCTACTGCACTCAGCAACGACCTGTCCCCTCACTCTAGCCGAAAAACCCCTGCCTGATGTCCCACCCAGCAACGACCTGTCCCCTCACTCTAGCTGAGAAACCCCACCTGATGTCCCACCCAGCAGCGACCTGTTCTCTCACTCTAGACAAGTGAGGTTTTTATTGAGTATTCAGTTCTAAGTGCGTAGCTAAGCTTGTATCAGGGACCGAGATACGCCACTGAACTGGTGCCGCACAGAAAGATGGCTAGGACAAAGTGGGGGGGGGGGGGGGGTGCGCAATTAATGAGCTGACGACAGTCAGTGACTCGTAGATGAAAGCAGAGTCAGCGAATCGACCATACTCCGCCTCCAAGTTACGGTCCTGGAAACAGACTGGACCCGTGCAGTCTGACTGAGAGATTAGAAATCGCGGAAGTGAGGCAAACATTGTCTCAAAAATACTGTACTGGAGCTGAATGTGTTGGCCAAATAAAAGTAAGCAGCCTCCTCTTCCCACAACGTCACTTCCTCCAACCATCAACCTATTTGCATGTTACAAGTTTCTTGACAAGTGTGCAGTACGGTAGGTGCCCATTACTTTCTGTACGTGGAGGAGCGAGAAAAAAAACTATGTCTGTCACATTGAAAAAGAGCGGGGTTCGCACCGGCTGCATTAGGATTGTGAAACCGTGTCTTTAACCCTAGGCCACGCAGCCTCAGCGTTGAGCGGAAACACGAAGGTTAGCCAGCATGTCTGTAAACTATAATAATAATAGCTGTCCATCGTTGTCGATGAGGACCGCCGACATCATCCTTGTCACAGATTTCCCTGTTGGGTGTGGGTGCGCATGTGGCTGAACAGGCCAATGCGAGCACGAAAACATCTGCTACATATCGGGCACAGAAGGTTTGTAGAAGGGGATGGTGTTCCCGCTGCTCTTAATTTCCGCGTTTCGCGTCTGCTCTGGGCTTTCACAGCACGGTCATCTTCACCGGCAGCTACACTCGATTTGACTGGGCTTCTCCAGTCAGATCTGTTTTGCGCAAGACATTCGCATGTGTCGATGTCTATCTGGCAACTTTTTAGTGAGTCCTTCAGACCGTCTTTAAAACGTTTCTTTGGGCGCCCTATCTCGCGTCATCCCTCTCTCAGCTCGCCGTAGAGAAGCTTCTTTGGGAGCCGCTCGTCTGACATACGGACGAGGTGTCCGGCCCATCCTAGTCGTGCTTTTTCTAGCAGTGCATGGATGCTGGGCATGTTAGCCCTCGAGAGAACCTCGATGTCAGTGACACGATCTTGCCATCGGATGTGGAATATTCGCCTCAGGCAACCTGTGTGGAAGTGGTTTAACCTCCTTGCATGTCCAGCGTATACAGTCCAGCTTTCGCAAGCGTATAGTAGGGTTGGAATGATGGTTGCACGGTAGACTTTGAGTTTGGTCTTGACGCTGATGCCACGACGTGCCCAGACCATCGAGCGCATTCTACCAAAGGCTGTGCTGGCCTTTGCTATTCTGCTTGCCACCTCATCGTCTAGGCTGACAGATCTCGACAGTGTGCTGCCCAGATATGTGAATTTGTCTACGGCATTCAACGTCTGCCCGCTGACTGTAGTCTCTGGTTTTGTGTACGGCATGCCTGGTGCTGGTTGGTACATGACCTCTGTTTTTTTTGGCATTTATGGTCAGGCCAAAATTTGTGCATGCGGCAGAGAACTGGTCCATTCCAACCTGCATGTTCAGTTCTGAGTTGCTCAATAGAGCGTAGTCGTCAGCAAATACAAGTTCCCTGATTATGTCGCCAGCCACTTTGGTTTTGGCCTTCATTCTTGTGGAATTGAGTAATTTGCCATCTGTGCCGTACTTTATGGATATTCCAAGCTCCAATGATCTGAAGGCGTCTGTCATCGTGGCCGCAAACATCACGCTGAACAAAGTCGGGGCGAGTACACATCCTTGTTTTACTCCGTTTGATACTAGAAACGTTTTAGAGATTGCACCGCTGTCCAGTACACGAGCACACATGCCTTCGTGTAGCTGTTTAACCATTGTTATGAACTTGTTGGGGCAGCCAAACTTAGACATTATCACCCACAGACCTCCTCTGTTAACTGTATCAAATGCCTTTGTCAAATCAATAAATGTGGTGTACAAGGCCGGATTTTGTTCTCGACACTTCTCTTGTACTTGGCGAGCGGCAAAAATCATGTCCACTGTTCCTCTTCCGGCTCTGAATCCACATTGGCTTTCTGGGAGGTGGTGGCTTTGTTCAAGGTGTTTGTTGAGCCCGTTTAGCAGTAAGCGAGCTAGGATCTTGCCTGCTACGGAGAGTAGCGATATTCCACGATGATTGTCGCATTCCTGACGGTTGCCTTTTCTTTTGTACAGGTGAACGATTGAGGCGTCCTTTAGCTCCTGCGGAATGTTTCCTTCAGCCCACATGTGACAGAAGAGTTCAGTGATCCTTCTGGTGAGGGATGGGCCAGCTGTCTTATATACCTCTGCTGGTATTGCATCAGCTCCTGGAGCTTTTCCTATAGATAGTGAACTGATTGCCTTGTCGACTTCCTCCTCAGTAATTACTTCATCCAACGCCAGGTTCAGTTCAACCTGCGGCATTCGCCGGATGGCCTCTTCATTTATGGACGATGGGTGGTTTAGTATTTTGCAGAAGTGGTCTGCCCATCTGTCTAGAATCTGAACCTTATCTGTTAGCAGTACCCCATCCGCACTGCGAACTGGAGTATTACTAGAGGGCTGCGGGCCGTAGAGAGCTTTCAGTGTCTCGTAAAACCGTTTGGTGTCATGACGCTCGGCGAACATCTCAATTTCGTCAGCTCTTTTGCCCAGCCAGGAGTCTTGCATCTCTCTAAGCCTGGTCTGGACAGCTTTGCGAGCAGTATTGAAGGCAGCTTTTGCTGCCGGAGATGGTGTGTCCCTCTGGTATTCCCTGTGCGCTTCATGTTTTGCATCGAGAAGGCCCTGTATTTCCAGATCGTTCTCATCAAACCAGTCCTTATGCTTGCGCGTGAGTGGGCCAATGTGTTTAACAGCTGTATCGTAGATTGTGTTTCTCAATGATGCCCAGTTCTCTTCGATGTCGTTCTTTTCAAAACGAAGCTCAGATAGTCTGCCCTCAAGCTCTTCCTGGAATACTCCTCTCGTGGGTTCGTATTTCAGCTGAGAGACATTTAGTCTCTTTTTTTGTCTGTAAACTACCACAGGACTAATATAACGTCCTTTTCTAAACGAACGCAGAAAAATAATAAGGGTAACGCAACATAAGAACAAGAAGAAGAAGAAGAAGAAGAAGAAACAGTATACGACTTGTCTGTTGTCTGCTAAAATTCGTGTCGTTCCCAGGGGAACGTGAGCACAACTTCCGGTCTCCACTGATTGTATCGCCGCTCAGGTTAGCGATGTGTACGCCTGAAATATGTGTGAACTGACCTCCGCCATCTCGTATGAACTCCTTGTATGTGCAAATGATGGAGTGAACGGGTTAAAACTACGAGGAAGCCCGGGGAAGAAAACGAACGAAGGGTATTTGTTAAATATTCACTCCTCACTCTCACAAGTACTCATGCGCGAGCTAAAACAGGTGACGCGGGAGGTGAATATCGAACGGGAGAATGGCGTGTACTATATTCTCCACTCTGCTATCACGAGAGAAGTTGAGCCTCGTATAACAAAAATGTTGCGAGAACTATCCGAGACTTGTTGATTTACCTCGTAAATCTGAACTGTGATCAGAGAGTCGATTTGAATAGTTGTCTTTCTGTTATTGTATTTATTTGTATCCTCGTGACTACTGCCGTGCTAATGGATACTTGATTCAAGTTGTGTTGGGTTGTCCATAGATTTCTGGATGCGTATCTGATCGGTTAGAAGGAGAGTAATACGCTTAGATTTGAAAGGTAAGGTGTAGGAAGCTGATATCTTACAAACTAACTCTGTGCTGTGTGTAGGAAGCTGATATCTTACAAACTAACTCTGTGCTGTGTGTAGGAAGCTGATATCTTACAAACTAACTCTGTGCTGTGTGTAGGAAGCTGATATCTTACAAACTAACTCTGTGCTGTGTGTGTAGGAAGCTGATATCTTACAAACTAACTCTGTGCTGTGTGTGTTTTTTTTGTGTGTGTGTGTTTGTGTGTGTTTGTGTTTGTGTGTGTGTGTTTGTGTGTGTGTTTGTGTGTGTGTTTGTGTTTGTGTGTGTGTTTTTGTGTTTGTGTGTGTGTGATTGTGTGTGTGTTTGTGTTTGTCTGTGTGTGTTTGTGTGTATTTGTTGTTGTGTGTGTTTGTGTGTGTGTGTGTGTTTGTTTGTTTGTGTGTGTGTTTGTGTGTGTCTGTTTGTGTGTTTGTGTGTGTGTTTGTGTGTGTGTGTTTGTGTGTGTGTTTGTGTGTGTGTTTGTGTGTGTTTGTGTGTGTGTTTGTGTGTGTTTGTATGTGTATTTGTGTGTGTGTTTGTGTGTGTGTGTTTCTGTGTGTGTTTGTGTGTGTGTGTTTCTGTGTGTGTTTATGTGTGTGTGTTTGTGTGGGTGTGTGTTTGTGTGTGTGTTTGTATGTGTGTTTGTGTGTGTTTGTGTGTGTGTGTGTTTGTGTGTGTGTTTGTGTGTATATTTATGTGTTTGTGTTTGTGTGTGTTTGTATGTGTTTGTGTGTGTGTTTGTGTGTGTGTGTTTGTATGTGTGTGTTTGTGTGTGTGTGTGTGTTTGTGTGTGTGTGTTTGTGTGTGTTTGTGTGTGTGTATGTGTGTGTGTGTGTTTGTGTGTGTTTGTGTGTGTGTGTTTGTTTGTTTGTGTGTTTTTGTGTTTGTGTGTGTGTGTTTGTGTGTGTGTTTGTGTGTGTGTGTGTTTGTTGTTGTGTGTGTTCGTGTGTGTGTGTGTTTGTTTGTTTGTGTGTGTGTTTGTGTGTGTCTGTTTGTGTGTGTGTGTTTGTGCGTGTGTTTGTGTGTGTGCTTGTGTGTGTGTTTGTGTTTGTGTGTGTTTGTGTGTGTGTTTGTGTGTATGTATGTGTGTGTTTGTGTGTGTATTTGTGTGTGTTTGTGTGTGTGTGTTTCTGTGTGTGTGTGTTTGTGTGGGTGTGTGTTTGTGTGTGTGTTTGTGTGTATATTTGTGTATATTTGTGTGTGTGTGTTTGTGTTTGTGTGTTTGTGTGTGTGTGTGTGTGTTTGTATGTGTGTGTGTTTGTGTGTGTGTGTGTGTGTGTTTGTGTGTGTGTGTTTGTATGTGTTTGTGTGTGTGTGTTTATATGTGTGTGTGTGTGTGTGTTTGTATGTGTGTGTGTTTGTGTGTGTGTGTGTATGTGTGTGTTTGTGTGTGTGTGTTTGTATGTGTGTGTGTGTTTGTGTGTGTATGTTTGTATGTATGTGTGTGTGTGTGTGTTTGTTTGTGTGTGTGTGTGTGTGTGTGTGTGTGTATGTGCTGTCGTTGCAGTTATGTATAATGTACCATGTTAAAACAAGCTGGCAAGACCCTTCTACACCTCCACGCGGTGATCCTGGATAACAGGCTGCACCAGAGCAGACTGGCTAAGGAGAAGGGATCGAAGAGGGCATGCTAACCCGGTACTAAAAAAATGCTTGCTGAAGTCGGATGTGTTGGACCGAAAGGTGCAAATATCGCAGTCAAGCTGTAAACTACGACACAACGCATTCCGTTCTCTGGACTACATTCTGCTACTTAAGCCCTTTCAGAGTTTTGTAGCTGGAGATTGAGAACGAACGAAGCCAAGCCAAAACATGCAAGTGGACTTCAGTGCCCACTGCAGACAATGATGAAGTCTTACAAGCTACATTATAACTTTACTTATACTAAACCTCTCTACGCTGGTTTAGAAGACCTGCAGAGTCTGTATACAACCAGTTTCTTTTACATTCACTTGATCTAAAAATAACTGTGCACATCCAATTTATTCTTGAACGCATTAATTGTCCCTGCCTCCACTACTTCCTGTGGCAATGCATTCCAAGCATTCACCACTCTCTGACAAATTTTTTTTTTCCCTTGTATCTAATCTGGACCTTTCTCTAGTTAATTTGTAGCTATGCCCTCTTGTTCTTGTAAGCGGTTGTAGTATGAAAAAAAACAAATTGTTATAGTCTAATTTATCTATTTATTTGATTATTTTATAAACCTGTATTACATCACCTCACCATTGCATTTGCTTCTTTCACTGCTACCTGGACTTGCTCACTCACTTTACCTGTATTTTTTTTTTTTGCGTTCGCCTTATTTATCTATTCCCCAAGGCGTGTGTGCGTTACACTGTGGTTTTTATTTTGCGCCTGTCGGCCCAGTGCATCCGACTTCAGCATGCATTTTATGTAAGGGTCTGCTTCCTCCTGCATTTTCTAAGGGTTTGCTTCCCCGGGGTAACGGCCGGTGCTGTGATGGGGATCGAACCCAGCACCTTCTGGTTGTGAGCCGTGCCACTTAACCACTAGGCCACGCCGTCCCCCTACTTTACCTGTATGACCTACGAACGTGTTCGAATGAAACCGGACCGAATTGAAACAAGTGAACATACAAACGGTTCCTATGATGGCGTTCCTTTCCGATGTTGTTGTTGTTGTTGTTGTTGTTTGCGAATGCCCATAATGAGTAGGTTACTCTTATGTGCGCCCTGAAAAGGACGTTATGTGGCGGGTTGCTGTAGCTTTCCTTACATCCCGATCGTGCTGATGAAGGTGGACCGGGGTCCTCCAGGCGGCTGTGCTATGCTTTGCATCATCTGCGTGTCGCTCACTACTACGGGGATCACGTTGAACCTCGCCTTGTTAGCCAGACTGTTGTCCTCGACAACAGCCCGTTTCCAGGACGACGAACGAGGAGGTCAGGTGAGGGTCTTGGCCAGTATATTTCTCCTGACCCTGGCTAACATTCTCTGATCAGTTTGTTTTGCCTCATCGTCCCCACCTCTGGTGTAAACAGCACATACCAACCGTCACGTTTGCAAAATATCATTATCTTCCGATTCATAGTTTCTTCAGCAGACCGCTGAAAACATGGCGGGTATGATACGGAATCAGTCCAGAGTTGACCAGCGAGCGGTGATGCGTTTCATAACAGCTGAAGGATGTCGACCAGTTGACATTGATCGCAGAATGCAGTCAGTGTATGGTGACAAAAGTGTGTCGAAGACAACAGTTAAAAAAATGGACAACAATGTTTCAAGAAGTGCGCGAGTTAATGAAAATAAGTTAACGAAAGATATTTCAAGACCAGGTCAGACTCATATATTTCCGCCAGAAGATGAAATCGCAAAAATTGATTCAGCAATTCGGGTGGACCGTCGCCGGAGCTTACATTCGCTAGTCGAGGAATTCACTGTGTCGCTAGGGAGAGTTCAAATGGTGGTTAGCAAGGAACTGATGTATCGGAAGGTGTGGAGTCCTTATTGTAGAGGATATCTAAACATGCTGGAAAGGATACAAAGAAGAGCGACAAAGATGATAGTGGGATTCCAGAATTACAGTTACGAGGAAAGACTCAGAAAAACCGGTCTACAGTGTCTAGAAAAGAGAAGAATTCGTGGTGACAATACAGGTTTATAAGATAATCACAGGAAAGGTTAAATTAGACTATAACAAGTTTTTAAAAATACAACCACCAATGTGAACAAGAGGGCATAGATACAAATTAACTAAAGAAAGGTCCAGATTGGATATTAGGAAATATTTTTGTAGTCAGAGAGTGGTGAATGCGTGGAATGCATTGCACCAGGAGGTAGTGGAGGCAGAGACAGTTAATGCATTTAAGAATAAATTGGATGCGCATAGCTTTTAGAGCAGGGTAATGCAAATTGTAATGCATTTAGACAAATTTAATCTAATTAGAAATAGTCAGCATGGGTTTACTAGAGGGAGATCATGCTTAACAAATCTATTAGAATTCATGGAGGAGGTTACTAAAATCATAGATAAAGGGGAGCCAGTAGATGTTATTTATCTAGACTTTGCAAAGGCTTTTGATACAGTACCTCATCAAAGATTATTTCGAAAGTTAAAATCACATGGAATAGGTGGCGAAGTTGCCAAATGGATTGAAAATTGGTTAACGGGAAGAAGGCAGAGGGTGGGCATAAATAAGGACTACTCTGAGTGGAGTGAAGTGAAAAGTGGTGTGCCACAGGGCTCGGTTTTGGGACCAATTTTGTTCTTGATATATATAAATGATTTGGACATTGATATGAGATCCATGATTGCAAAATTTGCTGATGACACAAAACTATGCAGTAGGGTCTCATCTAAAGCGGAAGTGGATATATTGATGTCGGATTTAGATAAAATTCGAGAATGGTCTGTAAGCTGGCAAATGGAGTTTAATGTAGATAAATGTACAGTCATCCACATGGGTAGATCCAATATGGAACATAATTACAGAATGGGAGAAAACAATATTAGAAAGATAGATAAGGAAAGGGACCTAGGGGTTATAATAGATCATACAGGAAAGGTGAGTGAACAAGTTAAGGTAGCAGTGAAAAAGGCAAATGCAATGTTAGGGATGATAAAAAGAAAAATTAAACATAGGAGCAAGGAAGTCATCGTCAAACTGTATAAAGCTTTAGTTAGACCTAGAGCGGAGTACTGTGGACAGGTGTGGAGTCCTTATCATAGAGGGGACATAAACATGCTAGAAAGAATACAAAAAAGAGCGACAAAGATGATAGTGGGATTCCAGAATTACAGTTATGAGGAACGACTCAGAAAAACCGGCCTACAGTGTCTCGAAGAGAGAAGAATTCGTGGTGACTTAATACAGGTTTATAAGATGATCAGAGGAATCGATAAATTAGACTATAACAAGTTTTTTAAAATACAGCCACCTACAATAACACGAGGGCATAGCTACAAGCTGATTAAAGAGAGGTCCAGGTTAGATATTAGGAAATATTTTTTTAGTCAGAGAGTGGTGTCTGCTTGGAATGCATTGCCAGGGGAGGTAGTGGAGGCAGGGACAGTTAATGCATTTAAGAATAAACTGGGATGCGCATAGCTTTTAGAGCAAGGTGATGTAAATGTAACTGGTTGTATACAGACTCTGCAGGGTCTTCTAAACCAGTATAAGGATGTTAAGTTAAGTTAAGTTAAGTTAAGTTAAATGTAAACTTCTAAACAAGTATAAAAACGTTAAGTTAAGAAGAAGAAGAAAAAGAAGAAGAAGATAAAAAGACGAAGAAGAAGATTAAAACAGAAAAAACAGAAGAACAAAATAACAAACGAACGGAAGTAAGGAAAGAATTGAATACAGTAAGGGAGAAAAAGAAAGAAAGGGGAAAAACGAATGAAAAACAAAAATTGCAAAGAAGTAAAAGGGAATTAAATATATGAGCAAAAAGAAATAAAAGTAATAGCAAAAATAATGGGAGGAAGAAAAGACGAAAGAGAGATTAGATGACCGAACGAAAGAAGCCAGAAAAGATATACCAAAGACTGACATAGATGAAGAACGATTGAGAGATGGAGAAAGTGTTAACAGAAAATAGGGTAGGGCACAGGTAACATTGCTAGGTCTGGCATAAACAAAATCTGCACTTCCGCCCACCTGTAATAATACGCCAGAGGTTCTGGGATGTTGTCAAGGCTCTGGGATGTTGTCAAGGCTCTGGGATCAAGGCTCTGGGATGTTGTCAAGGCTCTGGGATCAAGGCTCTGGGATCAAGGTTCTGGGATGTTGTCAAGGCTCTGGGATCAAGGTTCTGGGATCAAGGTTCTGGGATGTTGTCAAGGGTCTGGGATCAAGGTTCTGGGATGTTGTCAAGGCTCTGGGATGTTGTCAAGGCTCTAGGATGATGTCAAGGCTCTGGGATGTTGTCAAGGCTCTGGGATGTTGTCAAGGCTCTGGGAACAAGGCTCTGGGATGTTGTCAAGGCTCTGGGATCAAGGCTCTGGGATGTTGTCAAGATTCTGGGATGTTATCAAGGCTCTGGGATGTTGTCAAGGCTCTGGGATGTTGTCAAGGCTCTGGGATGTTGTCAAGGCTCTGGGATGTTGTCAAAGCTCTGGGATGTTGTCAAGGCTCTGGGATGTTATCAAGGCTCTGGGATGTTGTCAAGGCTCTGTGATCAAGGCTCTGGGATGTTGTCAAGGTTCTGGGATCAAGGTTCTGGGATGTTGTCAAGGCTCTGGGATCAAACTTCTGGGATGTTGTCAAGGCTCTGGGATGTTGTCAAGGCTCTAGGATGTTGTCAAGGCTCTGGGATGTTGTCAAGGCTCTGGAATGTTGTCAAGGCTCTGGGATGTTGTCAAGGCTCTGGGATGTTGTCAAGGCTCTGGGATGTTGTCAAGGCTCTGGGATGTTGTCAAGGCTCTGGGATGTTGTCAAGGCTCTGGTAAATGTCGTTAGACCTGCAAGCGTACGCCGGGAATTATTTCTCTCTATGGGATCAAACCTGCTCACGTGTTACCGTGGTCTGAATGGAGAGCGATGAACAAAAGTTCAGTAACCTGCCAGTCCTTTTCGGGATGGGAACTAACGTGGGTTGGGCACGGGGCTGGCTCCTCGAATATGTAGCCGCTTTAAGTTAAGACTGACTATAGTAGATACTTTCAGTCATGACAGACTATAGTACCCCCTTTCAGTCATGACTGACTATAGTAGCCCCCTTTCGGTCATGACTGACTATAGTAGCCCTTTCAGTCATGGCTGACTATAGTACCCCCTTTCAGTCATGACTGACTATAGTAGCCCCCTTTCAGTCGTGACTGACTATAGTAGCCCCTTTCAGCCATGCCTGACTATAGTAGCCCCTTTCAGTCATGACTGACTATAGTAGCCCCTTTTAGTCATGACTGAGTATAGATGCCCCTTCAGTCATGACTATAGGAGGATTTGACCTTAGAGCAGTAACTCTTATGTTTTTGGTTTACTTTCTCCTTGTGACGTTGTCTCTTCACTTCTGTGTTGTTGCTTCACTTCTCCGTGTGTCTCTTCACTTCTCTGTGTTGTTGCTTCACTTCTCCGTGTTGTCACTTCACTTCTCCGTGCTGTCGCTTCACTTCTCCGTGTTGTCACTTCACTTCTCCGTGCTGTCGCTTCACTTTTCTGTGCTGTCACTTCACTTCTGCGTGTTGTTGCTTCACTTCTCCGTGTTGTCTATTCACTTCTCCGTGTTGTCTATTCACTTCTCCGTGTTGTCGCTTCACTTCTCCGTGTTGTCGCTTCACTTCTCCGTGTTGTCGCTTCACTTCTCCGTGTTGTCTATTCACTTCTCCGTGTTGTCTATTCACTTCTCCGTGTTGTCGCTTCACTTCTCCGTGTTGTCGCTTCACTTCTCCGTGTTGTCGCTTCACTTCTCCGTGTTGTCGCTTCACTTCTGTCTTTTTGCTTCACTTCTCCGTGTTGTCTCTTCACTTCTCCGTGCTGTCTCTTCACTTCTCCGTGTTGTCTCTTCACTTCTCCGTGTTGTCTCTTCACTTCTCAGTGTTATGGTACATGGTACTACAAGAGTTAGATTCATTCACATTTCGTGGTAGTATTGTACTGGGAGACATGGTACTGCAAACCAGAGCTAGATAATGGAATCAAGGCCGGAGGTACTAATATAAATATCAAATTAACAGTAGAAAAGGCGAGAGAGAATTTTATTGCTTTAGGGAGGAATTTGGGGAAATCGAACTAAAAAACAAATCTTTAACTCCAATATCAAGTCCGTCCCACTGTATGGCTCTGTGACGCGGGGAACAGAACAGTTCAACTGAAACGGTCCAAGCTTTCATCAATAGATGATTGCGTCGAATTGAGGGAATATTTTGGTATGGGAAAGTTACTAATATAGAACTGGGGTGGGAGGGGGGGGGGAGGCGACAGATATCAGTAGGGCTAGACATACAAATGGATAGGGTACACGTTACGGGAATCAGCTGATAACATTACAAGGCAGTCACTGTTCTGGAACCCGCAAGGCAAGAGAAGCAGGGGCAGACCTAAACCCTCATGGAGAAGGAACGTCGAGTTAAACGTAAAAACGGCAGGGAAGATGTGGCGGGGGAGATGGGAATAATATCGCATAACACGAAGACTTAGCCAGCATTTGTTGAGAACCTTTGATCCGCACGGAGTTGAAGGGTTTTGATTGACTGATTTATTGATTGATTAAAAGAGAACGAGGACATGGTCGATAAAAACATAAATAAGTGTGGCTCGGTTTTTGCATCAGGACAATACAAAAAAAATGAACACATTTTACGATCGTGAAGTTTTCGTCAGGAACAAACAAAAACAGACAAAAACACCTAACGAATCACAACAACAACAATGATGATCTCACAAGAAACACAACTTGGCGTGGCAGCCATTAGCCAGAAAGTGGCCTGGAATTATATGAATCATGGCATGCCAGTTATGACTGAGTGTGTGCTAAACCACGATACATTCTATACCATTGGGTAGGCCTGTTTTTAGATTCCTATCTTTCGATAACTTTTCCCCCATGTTTGTTCTTCCACCTCTCTCTCTCTGTCTCTCTGTCTCTCTCTCTCTCTCTCTCTCTCTCTCTCTCCTTTGTTTAAAAATTAAATTACGTGTCTGTTTTTATGTGTATGTGTTTGTTATATATATATATATGTTTGCATGCATGTGTATGTGATTCTATCGATATATATGTAAACGCGTATACTATGTGTTTTTGGACATACTCAATGCATTATGTATTTATTGCATGTATATGTATTAGGGGTGACTGTGGTCGAGGGGTCAAGGCACGGAGTTAGGAGTCTGACCTCTCAAAGAGATGGACGGAAAACGGTTAGCGGTCGAATACATGATGTTTCAAACGACCTCTAGTCTCAAAGGAGACCAGAATGTCCCTATCCCCAGTTACCTTCAGCTGCCTTGGCTTATTTCGTGCCACTGGTCCAGGGTAGCTGGGAACCAGCAAGTAAAGTTGATGACCAGCCCAGCCTCTTCCTCCCTATAATCGACATGCAGTGCAAGTTACATCATCACTAGACCGTCCTGTGATGTCGCATGTCAACCTCGCGTGCGATGGCCAACCATATGTATATGTACGTTTGTATGAACGTGTATAATTCTTAATCATCGCCATAATGGCGACCTTACTGAAATACCTTGCACTGCAGTACAGCCAGGATACATCGGTACACTTCCAGTATACCATTGTATGGAAGAAGAGCCGTAACCTGCCACTAGAGAAACGTGCGCAAGAGTTTACTCAAATCAGCACGAGAAGCTACCAACACGTACTTTTACTTGTGTACACATTTGATAAAATCTCCGTGTGTGTGTGTGTATGTGTGTCAGTGTGTGTGTGTCAGTGTGTATGTGTGTGTGTGTATCAATGTGTGAGAGTGTATGTGTGTCAGTATGTGTGTGTCAGTGTATGTGTGTCAGTATGTGTATCAGTGTGTGTGTCAGTGTGTGTGTGTGTCAGTGTGTGTGTGTCAGTGTGTGTGTGTCATCATATCCACTATTTCTTGTCTGGTCTACTCTTTCCTAACTGGCATACCGCGAATCACGCATTCCTGGCCAGTCTCTGGCTAATGGCTGCCGCCTCAGGTCGTATTCAATCCGCGGTCACGTTCATTCTCATTATTTCTGATGGCATTTGTTGTTCTGGTTTGTTCTGCCTCCGACGAAGACATTGAAGCTGTTACGTGGGTTTCGTTTTTTTTCTCTCTCCCAGCGCAGTAACTGAGCCTCACCTTTCTACATATGTTTTTTAAAAATGTGACTTTCAATAGCACCGCAGCTTCGCTTTACTTATACCTAGACCAGAACTACTCATTCCAGATAAACACGATCGGCCTTGTAGAGTACTATTGTAGCAGATCCCACTGTTTGCCTTGGCCGTGATCTATCTTAGAACATTCTCACACTCATCCACATCATCATGACCATACTCAGTAAATGACATATCACACAGCAGGTGGCATATTTATTATATCATACTCATATCATAGAATGAGTAGAGAAATTACAAACACAATATAATACATATCTTAACTAAACATTCTACTAAAACGGGAATTGTTAGGATTAGCTATTGATGGAATTCCCAACTATCTAAAAACCCAGTTCTATTGCCTTGCAATTACATCACACACACATCGCCTTAACTGCGTCTTCAACACACCTTATCAAATACTCTTCCTCACTGAAATCCCCTCAGGCGGGCGATCTCGACATAGCTCGTTCACAATGTCTCCTTGCTTACAAACACACTTTCAGATTATCCATTAATGCAAAACTCACACACCTATTTGAGCGATCCTGTTCTATCACTAAACATTCGTCCAACCGTCTATCAATCGCTCCTCTATCTAAAGTCGGCGAGTTAAACACACTATCTACATTCAGTCTCTCTCTCTCTCACTCTCCATACAGCCTCACTCTCTCTCCAGCCTGTCTCTCTCTCCAGCCTGTCTCGAGTTATATATCCTCAAGCAAGGCCAGAGCTTGACCAATCGATCTCAGGTATGGTCATCTTCAATCCCAATTGGAACGAAACACTTTGCACACCTGTCACTCATTCTCTCGCAGCAAGCCCCGTTGCCAATTTCGTCTGTCAATCAATCTCCCCCTACCAAAATCAGAAGGCCAGTGGTCAGTTTCTATCTGTCCACATTCCTTAACCCAACTCTGTTCTCCTTTGCTGAGACGGTGAGTGACCTTGACATGCATTCAGGTAGCTTTAAGCTTTAACATGTTCAGGCATCCTAAACTCCCCTTGCTCCGGCGGGAACTGTTACACCATCTCTGACACTTCATCCGTTACGACAGTGTGTGCTCTGTGACTACTTTATACCCTTCTACACCCCCCCCCTCCCTTTTCCCCTCACCAATCGTAAATACTTACACAAAAAGCTTCAAACGCCTCCCCCACTCCAAGCCCCACAAATCGCTCGCAGGAAGCCTTCACCAACTCACCGAACTCTACGTCGAGACATAAAATTGATTTCCCAGCTCTAAACATGCAATCTGTCCCAGGGTTCTGTGCGCAGGACAGATACGAGAATATGGGTACCAGACTGTCTAGCTGGGGACGCTGTGTGCCTGTCATTCACACATGTTGGAAAGCCTACAGAGTGGGGAATAGCCTTTCGGGTATGGAAGTAGTTATAGAAACAATACACTATGTATATGATTCAGGAATATGAAAGCGGATAACTCATTCTATGCAGTTACAGCAGGAGGAGGAGGAGCATGAGAAGAAGAAGAAGAAGAAGAAGAAGAAGAAGAAGAAGAAGAAGAAGAAGAAGAAGAAGAAGAAGAAGAAGATGAACAAGAAGAAGAAGAAGGTGAAGAAGAAGGTGAAGAAGAAGATGAAGCAGAAGATGAAGAAGAAGAAGAAGAAGAAGAAAAACGAAGAAGAAGGAGACGAAGCCATATACATATTATCTAACCGTGACATGGCATAACACCGGCCATGGTTAGGTGGTTTGTCAAAAGCAGCATAGACGGCGCTTAACAGACTGCGGGTTGACGTTGTTCAAGTGTTTGAGTCTATTAAGATGGACTCGCACATCGGTTAATCACTCTCCAAGAAACTGGTTGTATACAGACTCTGCACAGTCTTCTAAACCAGTATAAAGACGTTGAGTTCAGAAATATTCGAGCTCTTTCGTTGTCATGTTGTCTATAAGCCAATTTCCTTTTATACCCAGTTGTTGCAGAATGTCTCTGTTCCTCTTCACATCTTTCCACGATATTTTCAGCATCCTTCGGCAGCACTTCATTTCAGCACCTTTCTGTAGCAAGCACTTCATTTCAGCACCCTTCTGTAGCAAGCACTTAATTTCAGCACCCTTCTGTAGCAAGCACTTCATTTCAGCACCCTTCTGTAGCAAGTACTTAATTTCAGCACCCTTCTGTAGCAAGCACTTCATTTCATCACCCTTCTGTAGAACGCAATTCATTTCAGCATCTTTCTAGCACTTCATTTCAGCATCTTTCTACAGCACTTCATTTCAGCATCTTTCTAGCACTTCATTTCAGCATCTTTCTAGCACTTCATTTCAGCATCTTTCTACAGCACTTCATTTCAGCATCTTTCTAGCACTTCATTTCAGCATCTTTCTAGCACTTCATTTCAGCATCTTTCTACAGCACTTCATTTCAGTACCCTTCTGTAACACTTCATTTCAGCATTCTTCTGTAGCACTTCATTTCGATATACATCTTTTTTGCATTTGTTTTGTTTACAGTCCACATGTTGCTACAAAGAAAAGAAAGGTCTCGATCCGTTGGAAATTTGTCTTCTTTTGTGTACCCGACTATACATTTTTAATCTGTTGTGGCTTGTATACGGTAATTACCGTCCATCTGTTGATTTCCGTTGGGCAGTTTCCAGAACTGTTGTTTGTGGCTCCAAAATACACCAATTTTTTTTAATCTTCTATTTTCTTTCTCTATTGTTGCTATTGATTTGTTCGCCACTTTGTTGCCAAAACATTCAGTGTTTTCTATTTTTACAATATAGATTATGCAGCCCGCTGTTGTCTTGATTAGCTGGCCCACATAAACAAAAAGTCTATAAAGGGAAGTAGCCAAGTAGAGTAGTGACTTCTATTTCTACTTTGTGTGTTCTTAAACTTCCGCCGTCATGCTCTGTTGCAGCTAGTTTACAGTTTGACTGCGATATTTGCACTTTGTCGGTCCGACACATCCGACTCCAGCAGGCATTTTAATGTACCGGATTAGCGTTCCCTCTTCGATCCATTCTCCTTCCTCGATCTCCTAAACAAACTAGATTTGTTTAAACTTCGTCTATTGGTAAAATATTTTATTTATACTTCTTTTTTTTTGTTTTTTGTTTTTTGTTTTTGGTGGGACTACAAGAATGTATTTTTAATATTGATTTTGGTGTGTTTTTGATGTATTGGCGTTTGGTAGGTCGTTCGGAGACCCGTCAAAATTTCGGAGCTGAGGTGGGGATTCGTAGTTGACCACTTTGGCGTTCCGAATTAGCCTCGTTGGGGGTGGGGGTGGGGGGTGGGGGGGAGTGGGGTGGTTGGTGACAGTTAGATGCCACCACGACCGACTACGACAGTTAGAGTGACAGTGATTCGTGGATAATCATCCAAAAACAGTTAGTTGGGGGTAGTTTCAAATTAGAATGAAGGCTAAGTCTGACAACCAACAGAAGTCCATTGGACAGTCATGTTGTTGCTTGAGACTATAAAATACTATACAAAGATGAACTCAAGTAGACTGGCTAGAAAAGAGATTGATAGGCTGTCAGTAGTCTGACAGACTAAGAGCGTGACTGAGAGGCTGTTAGCAGTCTGAGAAGTGAGAGTGAGTTTGTGAGGTGACTGAACCAGCACACACACCTCAAGTTTTGGCCAGTCGCTCTATAGGTGTGTATGTTGGACACCACGTGAACAGTAAGAGATCTGAATGTGTGCCGTACGTACAGGATACCTAGAAAACGATGCATGATCTAATTACACATGAATGTACCAATTGGTGTGAATAAGTGATCGAAGTAATTGTGAATGTACAGATCACCTAAGGACGAGACCTGAAAGTGTGTGGTATGTGGAGGACACTTTGGGAACGATGTGTGTTCTGATTGTATGTGTATGCACAGATCGACTGAGTATGAGACCACAAGTGAGTATGTGATCCAACTATAAGTGACGTGATCTAATTACATATGAATGCACAGATCACCTGAGCATACGTGACCCGATTGTATGGGATGTACAGATCCCCTGATTGAAGGTGATCTGATTATATGTGAATGCACAGAACGACTGAGTACGTAATCCGATTGTGAGGACGAGTTTGTGAGTGTGAGTTGTGTGTACAGATAAGGGAAGTGCAGCGACGAGAGCGTGGGTTAAATAGTTTGGGGGAAACATCATAAGCTAATGCTTAAAACCTCCGATGTAGTTCAAATTTATATTTATAGAGATATATATTATGATTTTTTAGTTTAGATGCACTTTGTTCTTTTTATTAATATTGTTTTGATTGAACAATTATTCAATCATATCATTTTTGTTGGATAGTGTTTACCGTGTTTTTTACTGTCTGAAGTCTCGTCGCGGTGTAGATACATGATGTAACTCTTTATATAAGTAAACTCAACAGCTAAGCCTTACGCTGCCGCAGAGGTCATAGGACTAAACTAACTCTTAACAGTTCCGTCTCCAAAGCGCAAATATAGATCTCATGTCCGTTGCATGGTTGAGAGCCGTTTCCCTGCACGAGAAGCTGTATGGCAATGTCGTGAACCTTGAGCTGAATGCTGCCTTTGTTGGAGTCATTGGGGCGGATGTCAAATAGTGAATTATTATTTTTTCCGTTAAAGGTTGGCCTCTCCGTTTTCCCACCCAGACCGTAGTCTTCTAGGCGATATCAGGACGTTTTAACAGGGCGAAAGGTGTCGCTTTATATCTCACAGTATAGAACGACTTAGTTGAGCCTATAAAGCGCAAATATAAATATGGTGTTACGTTTATATTTTTGTCTGTGAATACACATGTCATGTATATAGCATTCTGCCCTTTGGGCTACAGTTTTTGCCCCAAGAGCAAATGAGTGGCGGGGGGGGGGGGGGGGGGAGACGTAGATTGCTTGATTCTCACTGCAAAGGGAAAGGGTTCGATTCCCGTTATCGACACGCTACAGTCAATGCAAATGTAAATTGGCACCTGTTTACTGTTAGTGAAGGAAATGCAATGAAGAAGGGAACTGGCCATCCCATGCCATAAAAGAGCTGAGGCCTCATACAACGCAGCCTCTAACACTTCATCCCTGACAGCAGTGTCTGCTAAGGAAGTATCAAAAATATGGAAGCCAGGCAAATACGTGCACAAAATGGCGTCGATCACAGGACAAAACCACTGATGTGAAACATATTATGCCTAAGCTTACTCATCGAGATGGGAGCCGAGCCGTGAAATTGATTTGTTCTCCAAATCTGGCAAAGTACTTTCTTTGTGTGGCAGTGATGAGAATAGGTCCACTGCCACAATGTGGTAAAAAGCGATTAACAGTGCAGATCAACCATTCTAGGGTAGAGGAATCTCCAACTAACTTCACAGCACGTTCCCCGATTAACCCACAACAAAAGTTCACTGAGTGCGTGGTAGGTTACGAGACTCTTCAGAAGTGATAGTCAAACTGAATAAAGCATCAGGGATGAAGTGTTAGAGGCTGCGTTGTATGAGGCCTCAGCTCTTTTATGGCATGGGATGGCCAGTTCCCTTCTTCATTGCATTTCCTTCACTAACAGTAAACAGGTACCAATTTACAGTTGCATTGACTGGAGCGTGTCCATAACGGGAATCGAACCCTATCCCTTTGCAGTGAGAATCAAGCAATCTACTCCCCCCGCCACTCATTTGCTAGATCTATCTAGACTGGAGTACAGGTGTGGAGTCCTTATCGTAGAGTGGATATAAACATGCTGGAAAGGATATACAGAAGAGCGACAAAGCTGATAGTGGGATTCCAGAATTATAGTTATGAGGAAAGACTAAAAAAACCGGCGTACATGGTCTAGAAAAGAGAAGAATTCGAGGTGACTTAATACAGGTTTATAAGAAAATCGACGAAAAGGATAAATTACACTATAACAAGTTTGTATCAACGTACAACCACTTACAAGAATAAGAGGACACAACTTCAAATTAATTCAAGAATTAATTAATGTCCAGATTTGATGTTAAGAAATATTTTGTTTAGTCGGAGAGGGGTGAATGGTTAGAATGCATTGCCACATGAAATAGTGGAGGCAGGGGTCAATTAATGCATTCAAGAATAAATTGGATACGCATAGTTTTTAGATGAAGTGTAGAGCAAGAAATTGGTTGTATACAAACTCTGCAGAGTCTTCTAAACCATTATAAAGACGTTAAGTTAAGATGGAACACTAGGAACAATAACTCTTATGTCTTCGACTTCATACAGCCAGCATGAGTTACACTGTACCGTATTTTACAGTTGTACCTCGATATCGGCGCATTTCGACATGCTGCATCCGCTACCAGCAAACCTTTTTCTAGTAGGGGGAATGGGTGCGGTTGGAAGAGTTAACTCGTCCTAGTTTTTGACTGTCTTCAGTCTACCTGCGAGGTTGCAGGCGATTGTGTGTCTCTTCTCTCTCTCTTTAGATACTCTACCTTCCAAGCTAGTGAGTCTCATCTATCCAGGCTGTCTTCTATGTCTTCCTGTAGCCTTTAACAGGCCAGTGACTCACCAGATATGTACCTCGCGGTTCTGATATCAGTTTTCTTTCTCTCAAACAAGCTGCCAAACTAGCCAGACGAGGCTCATCTCCCCGAAGCATTTATCTGGTTTTAGGGCACGATATATTTATCCGTTGCCCCGTCGACTGTTAGTAGACAGAGGTGTTACAGGTCAGAAGTTGTTACCGGTCTGAGACTCACATTGTGACATTATTTGGTTAAGAATGAGGAACTTCTCCTCTACTCTACTACCAGCAAGGACTCAATTTACGACCTGGTTTCTTTCCTGATCGTCTGATTAGCGTAGAACACTCGCCCTTAATGGCAGAAGTACAGGCCTCATCTCCCACAACCATCACCCTCCAGTCGTCCAAGCTGTAAATGAGTACCTGGCATACGACTAGGGAAGTTAACGGCAGCGAGGATAGGAACTGGTCACCCTACCTCATACAAGCTGTGGCTTTGTCTACTGAAGTCTCTAATAGCTTCACCACCCGATAGTAGTGTAACTACTATGGGACAAACCTTGACTTAGTATACTGAAGTCTCTAACAACCTCACCCCCGATAGTAGTGTAACTACAATGGGACAAACCTTGACTGTTATCTACCCTGTATTTAAAAGAAATATACTTTTTCTTCCTCATCCTTTTCTTTCATCCTCAGATCAAGGTCCAGGTTTCTCTTACAAAGGACACTTGTTTGTAAGGCTGTTTTATCTCCATACAGCTTTTGTCTCATATCTGTCTCACGAGGCCAGTATTGTTCTCTCTTTTCCTGCGTGAGCGTGCAGATTTGCAGGATGTGTTCCACGGTCATGATATGCTCCCCACATGGGCACCTGTCATCTGTCCCAAATCCTCATTTTGTTGTAAAGATGACCCTTGAGTCTGTTATGCCCAGTTCTCAGTCTGAAGATGATGGCTTGCTCTTCTCTAGTTAAGTTAAAGTGGCTGTCTTTTTTCCGGAAGTCGGGGTGTTGATAAGCCCATTTGCCCCGGAAGTTGGCAGACCGCCTTAATGAGACCGTCATCATGTCGTACTCTCAATCCATGCCTCGGAATACACACAATAGCGGGGGTGGATAACCAACATATGTAGGCATTCGGGGATGATGTGTTGATCTACCTTCCAGATCACACTGGATCTCCCTCACCACAAGGATGGAGCTACCACACTGGCCTCGAAGGGACCGTAGTGCGGTCAGTAGAAATGGATAGGATATGAAAGTCGGTCAATCGCCTGGGCATGGGGATGGCTACCTTTCTTGTAGAAACTGTAAACCATACCAGCTTCCCAAAAACTTAGACCTGTGCTCTGCAGGGAGCTGACAATGTATTTGCTGATTAATTGAATGGCTGGCTCGATAATAATGCGATTGCAAACAATGGACTGATTACCAACAAACTACCAAATGTTCTCATCAGACAAAACAACAGGCAGTGGCCCCCGAGAGAATGTAGCAGGAGTGTGTACAATCAATGAGCTACAAAAACTATCAGCATCAACAACCTTCATCATTTGCTGAAAATTGGATTAAGATGCTGAGCAGTGACCCATAGCTGACTGCTAGCGTCAGGGCCAGCGAACCAAAACTGACAAGACCCTTCTACACCTCCACGCGGTGATCCTGGATAACAGGCTGCAGCAGGGCAGACTAGCTAAGGAGACGGGAGCGAAGAGGGAATGCTAACCTGGTACTCAAAATAACGCTTGCGGAAGTCAGATGTGTTGGACCGAAAGGTGCAAATATCGCAGCCAAGCTGTAAACTACGACACAACGCATTCTGTTCTCTGGACTACATTCTGCTACTTAAGCCCCCTCAGGGTTTGGTAGCAGGAGATTGAGAACGACTGAAGTCAAACCAAGCCAAGCCATGTGCTGAAAATAACTGAGCACCTATACGTCTGCCCGCAGTGCAGCTACGTCGAATCTTAACACAATATAATCAGGAGTGTCGCGTCGATACAATTATGTGACACTGTAATCGAGACTGTGCTGCCAGCCGTGGACAGGCTAACATACAAGTATACAGCGGCACACAATTGATAATTCAGTGAACTGCTTACACACAACCTAACCGACTGTCTCAGCGGCTCTCAACCTTTTCCAGGTCATAGACCCCCCCTGAAGTCGGTGTTAATTCACGGTGATCACCGGTTCCCCTCTGACCCCGTCAGTGCCAAATAATGTCATATTTAAAACCTGCGTAGGTGAACCTCATTTAAATACTTGATTAGGTTTGTGGACCACCCAAACGTCTCTTCGCGGGCTCCTGTGGAGCTCTTAATGGGCTCCCATGACTCTTCGTGCCTTCACCCCCCAACAACTCCTCATGAACTACCACTGACTTTGCTCCTCCATAAACGACTGCTGACTCTTTGCTCCTTCAGAACAATTCTTCATGAACTATTGCTGACTCTTCAGTCTCCACTAATGGCACTTCATGAACCACACCATGACTCTTCGTGCCCCCACAACAACTCTTCGTGCCTAAACGACGACTCTTCACGGACCCCAACAGTACTCTCATCCCAACAGTACTCTTACCCTAACAGTGCTCTCACCCTAACAGTACTCTCACCCCAACAATACTCTCACTCCAACAGTACTCTCACCCCAACAGTACTCTCACTCCAACAGTACTCTCACCCCAACAATACTCTCACTCCAACAGTACTCTCACCCCAACAATACTCTCACTCCAACAGTACTCTCACCCCAACAGTACTCTCACCCCAACAGTACTCACACCCCAGCAGTACTCACACCCAAGTACTCAAACACCAGTACTCACACCCCAGTACTCACACACCAGTACTCTCACCCCAGTACTCTCACCCCAGTACTCTCACGCCAGTACTCTCAACCCAGTACTCACACCTCAGTACTCTCACCCCAGTACTCTCACCCCAGTTCTCTCACCCCAGTACTCTCAGCCCAGCACTCTCACCCCAGCACTCTCACCCCAGCACTCACATCCCAGTACTCAAACCCCAGTACTCACACCCCAGTACTCACACCCCAGTTCTCTCACTCCAGTTCTCTCACCCCAGTACTCTCACCCCAGTACTCTCACCCTAGTACTCTCACCCTAGTACTCTCAACCCAGTACTCACACCTCAGTACTCTCACCCCAGTACTCTCACCCCAGTTCTCTCACACCAGTTCTCTCACCCCAGTTCTCTCACACCAGTTCTCTCACCCAAGTATTCTCACCCCAGTACTCTACCCCCAGTACTCTACCCCCAGTACTCACACCCCAGTACTCACACCCCAGTACTCCCACCCCAGTACTCTCAAACCAGTACTCTCATCCCAGTTCTCTCATCCCAGTACTCTCACCCCAGTACTCTACCCCCAGTACTCACAACCCAGTACTCACACCCCAGTACTCACACTCCAGTACTCACACTCCAGTACTCACACCCCAATACTCTCACCCCAGTACTCTCAACCCAGTACTCTCACCCCAGTTCTCTCACCCCAGTTCTCTCACCCCAGTACTCTCACCCCAGTTCTCTCACCCCAGTACTCTCACCCTAGTACTCTTACCCTAGTACTCTCACCCCAGTACTCTCAACCCAGTACTCACACCTCAGTACTCTCACCCCAGTACTCCCACCCCAGTACTCTCAAACCAGTACTCTCATCCCAGTTCTCTCATCCCAGTACTCTCACCCCAGTACTCTACCCCCAGTACTCACAACCCAGTACTCACACCCTAGTACTCACACTCCAGTACTCACACTCCAGTACTCACACCCCAATACTCTCACCCCAGTACTCTCAACCCAGTACTCTCACCCCAGTTCTCTCACCCCAGTTCTCTCACCCCAGTACACACACCCCAGTACTCAAACCCCAGTACTCACACCCCAGTACTCTCACCCTAGTACACACACCCCAGTACTCTCACCCCAGTACTCTCACCCCAGTACTCACACCCCAGTACTCTCACCCCAGTACTCTCACCCTAGTACTCACACCCCAGTACTCTCACCCCAGTACTCTCACCCTAGTACTCACACCCCAGTACTCTCACCCTAGTACACACACCCCAGTACTCTCACCCCAGTACTCTCACTCCAGTACTCTCACCCTAGTACTCACACCCCAGTACTCTCACCCCAGTACTCTCACCCTAGTACTCACACCCCAGTACTCTCACCCCATCATGAAAACCCTTGTACAAACGCTCTGGTGACGTCTCAACTTCTGTAAGTTCCAGCAACTGTCGACTCCCGCTAAATCGATGATGTGTACTGCTAGAGAGAGAGGGAGAGAGAGGGAAGGGGGAGGAGAGAGAGAGAGAGAGAGAGAGAAAGAGAAAGAGACAAAGAGAGAGACAGAGAGAGAGAGTTCCATTAAAACTGCATTCACGTGAATGATCAGCTGCCCTAATCAAATCTGTTCTAGGAATGCCGTTATTAGCGTGTCCACATCTGACGCACAGACTCTCATTACGTTAGTCAGGTCAGATATCAGGGCAAGCATGTTGGCAGACGACGGCAGAGAGGAAGTACAGATGTTGTTGTTGTTTTTGTTGAATGCCTACAATGAGTAATATCACTCTTGTTTAGGTCCCGAAGTTGGTGTTAAGTGTCGGTTAGTAGCAGCTTTCCTTCGTGTTGATGGTATGCTGGGGTCCCACAAGTGTTTGTACTATGCTTCATCTGCGTGTCGTTCATTGCTACGGGGATCACGTCGATCGCCCAACTCGTTAGCCAAACTGTCGTGACAACAGCTTGTTTCCATGTAAAACTGCGTGAAAGTTGGGTCGAGATCTTGATCAGAATATTTTGTCTGACTCTGAAACAAGAATTTTCTAACACGTCCTACGCTATTCACAGGAAGCCTATGTGTGTAAATTTTATCGGAATTCGGAGATACACGATCTGTTCTTCCTACGCGTTGTTGGATAGGACGTCACTACGGATTGCGCAGCGTCCTTGGTTGGTGTGCACGACCTGCTTGGAAATTGCGTGCCATGACCGGAAGGTGTAAGGTGTGCTCATGCTGAGGTCGGCTAGCTCTTCCCTGGAAGAGTGAAAAGTGAGCTCACAAGCCAACCTCACCTCCTCGGGGTACACACTGGGCAACTAGAACCGTAAGGCTCTAGGCTAACGAGGCAATGGCTCGCCTGGGGGGACGGGCTCCTTCAGGTTACTTGCAGATGTTGGCCCACGGCAGCTTGGAGAGGAGATGGGCGCCGCCAGGTGATTTCAAGCCTAAGAATCACACATGAGGACAAAATCTAAATCTATTATTCCGGATCGGTCGCAGCCCGGGTCAGAGAGGGCTGGCGTGGGATTTTCATGTCTTCATGTGTGCCCCAACGACCTGATGGGTTACGGGATGAACTGAACTGAACTGAAACAAGAATTCAGTGGGTAAATAACTATAAAACTGAAAAGTAAAGTATATTCAGCAGCAATTACCACTGGGAGACGCTGCAGCAACCTCAGAGCCCCGAGACAAGCAGCTGAAATCCTTTAGGACCATATGGAACAGGCAGAATAGCAATTGGTCATTCTCACAGACGCTCTTTGTGTTAACGGTTCTTAAGACCCAGTACAGAAATAAACTCGGCGCTCTGGTAAATTCACTAGAACGCCTGTCCTAGTGCTTCATTAAAAAAATATAGTCCAGCGGATACCAGCCCACTGCAACACTCCAGGCAACGAGGCGGCAGACAGACCCGTCAGAGAGGGAGGATCACTGCAGCAGAGTGATACAGCAGCCACATTCGATGAGACAAAGGCATTCATCAGGGCAACGTACGGTGCACAATGGAGAAAATACTTTTCTGGCCACATAGAAAACGAAGCCTATCATCAACTCTCCAGGCGAGACCAGGTGATCATTCTGCGGCTACGCACAGGTCACAACAGACTTAGATGCCATCTGTACAACAAGTTCAAGATTGGCACTACAGACCTTTGTGCCTGCGGCACAGCCCCCATGAAAGCAGAACACATATTGCAGTCCTGTCCGCTGTATACCGACAAAAGAAGTAGCATTTGGTAACAGCCAGTGTCCTTCCACGAGGAGTTGTATGGAAGTGTACGGAGCCTTAAGTCGTCTGCTGCCTTCGTTAGAGTTGAAGTTGAGGTCTGAAGACGAACGAAGAAGAAGTAAGTAAATGCAATGAAGCGTCAGATACCATCATTACTAGAACAGTCAAACATTCCAATGAGATCACAAAGACACGATCAACACTGTAATAAAATCAGCTCTCTGTTATCAGTGACAAATATGAATGTTATATTAGGTGATACAAAATATATAAATCATTATCGATCATGGATAATCCCAGACCTGTGGATTCACAATCAAGATGATAAACGGGCTCCGATATTCTTCTTCCGCTTGTTCGTTGGTTCGTTCGTTCGTTTGTTTGTTCGTCCGTCCGTCCGCTCGCCTGCTCGCTCGTTCGTTGGTTCGTTCTCAATCACCCGCTATCAAGCCCTGAAATGGACTTTGCAAGTAACAGCAAATTGTCCAGAGAACGGGTTGCGTCGTGTCGCTAGTTTACAGCTTGACTGCGATATTTGCACCTTTTGGTCCGACACAGGCTTTTTTTAGTACTAGGTTAGCCTTCCCTCTTCGACCCCTTCTCCTTAGCCAGCCTTCCCTCTTCGACCCCTTCTCCTTAGCCAGCCTTCTCTCTTCGACCCCTTCTCCTTAGCCAGTCTGCTCTGTTGCAGCCTGTTATCTAAGATCACCGCGTGGATGTGTAGAATAGCCTTGACAGCTCTGTTTCGCTTGATTTGACGCTAACAGTCAGCTCATCTATGTGTCGCTGGCCGCTGCACTGCAGCTCATGCGTTGTTCAGCACTTTGACGCTAACAGTCAGCTCGCTATGTGTCGCTGGCCGCTGCACTGCAGCTCATGCGTTGTTCAGGACTTTGACGCTAACAGTCAGCTCAGCTATGTATCGCTGGCCGCTCCACTACAGCTCATGCGCTGCTCAGCATCTTGATCCCAGGGCTACGACATGACTCGAAGTATGACTCGACAAAATGACCGCAGTCAAACAGAAAAATTCCTTACTCGTTTAATGTTATTATTCCAAAATGGTCCCTCTATTTGTTTCATAATTGTCTCGTTATTTATTATTCTGCAGTTTTTTTTAAACATGCTGGGACGTCATTGGGGCAACCAATCAGTCCATTCGCCAAGCGGTGTCCCAAACATGTCGTAAGAGGATATTAAGAAGGTTTGGGCATGGGGTAGGTTACCTCATCATGTAGAAACTTTAAGCTATAAAAAAACTTCAATATGGATAAGTCAATCAAAAGGAAAATACAACTCAATTATCCACGATAAAGGTCCTCTTTATAGAGGGCCAATATCGTTGTGCAGAGAAAGTCGCAAGAAATATGTATTGCTTTCTGCCCTATTTTTAAAAAAAAAAATTTTCTAAATGAGAAAATCTATAAGATTTGGTTTCTAGAACGGTCGTACGATTTCCAGACGGGGGAAAGCTGTACAAGTGTAGCAGACAGGAAGAGTTACACAAACGATATTCTAAGGCTGGTTGAAATAAGGTGAGAAACAGTGGAGAGTACGAAACTGAGCACAGGGGAAATGCTGCTGTCTTACTGGCACTAGGAAGAAGCGCACAGTAAAGAGAAGCTGTGTGGCCATAATGTCACCAAAAGAGGCGTCCAATACACGTGTAGAATGGGAGGCAATATGTACCAGAATAATTGTCGTTTTCACAATTGCAGAGAAGAGAATGAGGAGGAACATTATCATGTGCGGACAAAGAATTCATTACAAAGAAGAATCGCTGACACAAGAATTTTACTACAGACCAGAATATCAGGGATAAAAGAGAGAAAACATGACCATTTTGGTTGGTGACCTCAATGTTCTGTCTTGTTGTGTTCTATCCTGTCTTGTTGTGTTCTATCCGGTCTTGTTGTGTTCTATCATGTGTTGTTGTGTTTTATCCTGTCTTGTTGTGTTCTATCCTGTCTTGTGGGGTTCTATCCCGTCTTGTTGTGTTCTATCCTGTGTTGTTGTGTTCTACCCTGGATTGTTGTGTTCTATCGTGTCTTTTTCTGTTCTATCCTGTCTTGTTGTACTATATCATGTCTTGTTGTGTTCTATCCTGTCTTGTTGTACTATATCATGTCTTGTTGTGTTCTATCCTGCCTTGTTCTATATCCTGCCTTGTTCTACTATATCCTGCCTTGTTCTACTATATCCTGCATTGTTCTACTATATCCTGCATTGTTCTACTATATCCTGCATTGTTCTACTATATCCTGCATTGTTCTACTATTTCCTGCCTTGTACTATATCCTGCATTGTTCTACTATATCCTGCCTTGTACTATATCCTGCCTTGTTCTACTATATCCTGCATTGTTCTGCTATTTCCTGCCTTGTTCTGCTATTTCCTGCCTTGTTCTACTAAATCCTGCCTTGTTCTACTATATCCTGCCTTGTTCTACTATATCCTGCCTTGTTCTGCTATTTCCTGCCTTGTTCTACTATATCCTGCCTTGTTCTACTATATCCTGCCTTGTTCTACTATATTCTGCCTTGTTCTACTATATCCTGCCTTGTTCTGCTATATCCTGCCTTGTTCTGCTATATCCTGCCTTGTTCTACTATATCCTGCCTTGTTCTGCTATATCCTGCCTTGTTCTACTATATCCTGCCTTGTTCTACTATATCCTGCCTTGTTCTACTATATTCTGCATTGTTCTACTATATCCTGCCTTGTTCTACTATATCCTGCCTTGTACTATATCCTGCCTTGTTCTACTATATCCTGCCTTGTACTATATCCTGCCTTGTTCTGCTATATCCTGCCTTGTTCTACTATATTCTGCCTTGTTCTACTATATCCGGCCTTGTTCTACTATATCCTGCCTTGTTCTGCTATTTCCTGCCTTGTTCTACTATATCCTGCCTTGTTCTACTATATCCTGCCTTGTTCTACTATATTCTGCCTTGTTCTACTATATCCTGCCTTGTTCTGCTATATCCTGCCTTGTTCTGCTATATCCTGCCTTGTTCTACTATATCCTGCCTTGTTCTGCTATATCCTGCCTTGTTCTACTATATCCTGCCTTGTTCTACTATATCCTGCCTTGTTCTACTATATTCTGCATTGTTCTACTATATCCTGCCTTGTTCTACTATATCCTGCCTTGTACTATATCCTGCCTTGTTCTACTATATCCTGCCTTGTACTATATCCTGCCTTGTTCTGCTATATCCTGCCTTGTTCTACTATATTCTGCCTTGTTCTACTATATTCTGCCTTGTTCTACTATATCCTGCCTTGTACTATATCCTGCCTTGTTCTACTATATCCTGCCTTGTACTATATCCTGCCTTGTTCTGCTATATCCTGCCTTGTTCTGCTATATCCTGCCTTGTTCTACTATATCCTGCCTTGTACTATATCCTGCCTTGTTCTGCTATATCCTGCCTTGTTCTGCTATATCCTGCCTTGTTCTACTATATCCTGCCTTGTTCTACTATTTCCTGCCTTGTACTATATCCTGCCTTGTTCTGCTATATCCTGCCTTGTTCTACTATATCCTGCCTTGTTCTGTTATATCTAGCCTACGAGAAGCAGACCGGTAGAACGTCAGATCGCTCGATTTCCGCGGTTTCCAAGTTCGACCCTTCTTACCCCCAATCTCTAATCGATCCAGCTATAAATGATACCTGGCTTACTGTTGGGTGAATCAAAAGTGGCTAGAACTGGAACTGGTTCCCTTCAACTCTTTTAAAGCTGCAGACCTAGAAGAATCAATCATCTAACACTGCATCCTCGACGAAAGTATATACATTAGGGCCACCTACACTGTCCCACGTGAGATCCATTAGATTATCTGGCATTCCTGTGTTGTGTACACAAGCAGACATGTTGGGGTCATGTGACGAAAGGTCAATGTGGGAATGATTAAGGTCAGAGCTGCATGCGTTCAACGTCACCATTGCTCGCAGAACGTTCAACGTTCAAGGTCAACAGGCTAGAGCTTGAAGGAAAGTCGAGGGCAAACGGACAAGAGGAAGACAACGTTAGTAGTTGAAGGATAGCATCAAGAGGTGAATCATCGTCTTCTTCTTCATCCTCCTCATCCTTCTTTTTCGTTCTCTTCTTCGTCTTATACTTCTTCTTCGTCTTATACTTCTTCTTCTTCTTCTTCTTCTTCTTCTTCTTCTTCTTCTTCTTCTTCTTATACTTCTTCTTCTTCTTCTTCTTCTAATTCTTCTTCTACTTCTTCTTCTTCTTCTTCTTCTTCTGCTTCTTCATCTTCTTCCTTCTTCCTTCTTCCTTCTTCCTTTTTCTTTCTTCTTTCTTCTTTCTTCTTTTTCTTTTTCTTTTTCTTCTTCTTCTTTCTTCATCATCATATTCTTCTTCTTCATTTCTTCATATTCTTCTTCTTCATATTCTTCTTCTTCATCATATTCTTTTTCTTTTTCTTCTTTTTCTTTTTCTTTTTCTTCTTCTTTTTCTTCTTCTTTTTCTTTTTCTTCTTCTTTTTCTTTTTCTTCTTCTTTTTCTTTTTCTTCTTCTTTTTCTTTTTCTTCTTCTTTTTCTTACTTCTGCGTTCATCATGAAAAGGACATTATGTCACCCTGTGTCATAGTTTACAGCGAGGCTGCGGTATCTGCCCGATTCATTCGATTTCAGCATCTCTCTTTAGACCTTGTTTGCCCTTCAGCATCTCTCTTTAGACCTTGTTTGCCCTATCTCCTTCATTGCTAATCTCAGGCTGAACGGGTGCAGTTTGTTTCCAGGGCCGCCACTTTGATTCGGAACAGGGTCATGATCAGCACTAATTAACTGACTTGGACTTAAGCAGCGAGCTATGAGTCGCTAACTTCTGCCAGCTCATCCATTGCCACATCTTTGACTACAAAGGATAGAACCATTTTTATCCTTTTCTTTATTTGTTCTTTTCTTCTTTTAAAATTGCGTTTGCCTTATTTTTCTATTCCCCAAGGCGGTGTGCTTTGCACTGTTTTTATTTTGCGCCTGTCGGCCCAGTGCATCCGACTTAGGCATGCATTTTATGTAAGGGTCTGTTCCCTCCTGCATTTTCTAAGGGTTAGCTTCCCCAAGGTAACGGCCGGTGCTGTAATGGGGAGCGAACCCTGAAACGCCGAGTTGTGAGTCGGGTCACTTAACCACTAGCCCAAGTCGTGCCCTGATAGATCCAGTAGAGAGCTGCGCCACAGAGGACGGACCAGGGGCGTGTACAACTAACGAGTCGCGACAACCAACGGTATCCAAACTCTTCCCGGTTAATTGAAGAGAAATATTACATATCGGCCTGCCCAGTTCCTAATTTAACCGCACAGAACATTAATCCATGGATAGGAAACGAGTTTATCAGATACCATCATCAATGCAAGGAATCGAAGACATGGGAGATCCATTGTGGTGGTTCGTCAATGTACAGATGGCAACTGATATGGCACGGCATCCGATAGACAGATCGATACTTGATATCTATAGCCAAGCGCCCATCGCTTGCTGTTCCAATAATAAGATTATTTTATACATAATGATGGCACTGGCCAAGCATTTCTGTGCTGTATTTGCATACATTTTTTCCCCTAAAGCTGATTCAATCAATGAAGTCTCTTTTTCTTCGTCTTATCACGTGAGAATCTGAGTTATTTGGTATTTTATTTTCGTTTTGCATATGAATGTGTCTGGATTGTTGTTGTTGTTTTTTGTTTATGATGAATGCTTGCGATGAGTAGGTTTACTCTTTTATGCGCAATGAAAAGGGCATTAGGTGGCTGGTTACAGCAGATTTCCTAACATCCCGACGGTTCTGATGAAGATGGGTCGTGGGACCTCCAAGCCGTTGTGCTATGCTTGGTTTCATCTGCTTGTCGTTCACTACTTGGGGAATTACGTCAATCCCCCATCTCGTTAGTCAGACTACCATAAATATTGTTCGTTTTCAGAGTGAACTGCGTGATAGTGAGGTAGGGGTCTTGGTCAGTGTATTTTGTCTGATCCCGAGGTCAGTACATTTTGTCTGATCCTGAAGTCAGTATATTTTGACTGAACCTGAGGTCAGTATATTTTGTCTGATCCTGAGGTCAGTATATTTTGTCTGATCCTGAGGTCAGTATATTTTGTCTGATCCCGAGGTCAGTATATTTTGTCTGATCCTGAGGTCAGTATATTTTGTCTGATCCTGAGGTCAGTATTTTTTGTCTGATCATTCTCTTCTAACAACCTGAGCAGTTCTCTTGTTAACAAAGTAGGTGAATTCAATGTCTCCTTATTCACAATTGACTCGCCATTTTGCAAGCTTATCTGCCTTCTCGTGTCTAGACACCCTCCAGCGTGAGGGTAGCCACTAAACACGAGTCTCTCCCTTGCAGCTACCGTGCTCATTCCTCATGCGCGGAATTTCACCACCCGGGATAGCTTTCATCGGTACAGATAATGAATCTGTGGAGATGTGTACCTGCTGGCTGGCAGGACTGTTGTTATAAATCGTGCTGGTAGGTTGATAGTTACAGTGGCGCGCAAGAGGGGGAGGGGGAAGAGATGTTGACATTTAAAAAACCATGAACACGTGCATGAGTAGACCAAAGGAATTCCTGTTGTCGGGGACATAGTGTCAGAGTTTCTGTTTTTTCGGTGTATTGTGGAAGGGGGGAGGGGGGGGGGAGGCTAGGTCCGTTATTGACGGCACTATTTTTCTTTACTGCAAATCAGGTATCAATTTACGGCAGAGTAGACTGGCTGGTGGTGTTGGTATCGTGAGAGACAAACGTTTAAATGAATCTGCTACTTTAACGCTCAGGAATGAGCTCTCAGTGAACCAATGACAGTCTTTTGAGCGCCCTGTGCGGAATATATCTTCCACAAATATACACCAATTCATCAAATGTTGATCTACCCACATCCACAACCCTCATCTGTTGAAGTTTGTGGGGCTTATACGGGATATGGGGTAGCTAGTCCCGTGCTCAATCTGCCTTAGTCATTTCTACTACACGCCTGGCAGGTTTCAGTGGTACTATCATCTTAGTCGACCTGTGCATCTACGAGGGCGTTAGACCTTGTGCAGGTCCCAACCCTCGTGCATGTCCCAACCCTCGTGCAGGTCCCAACCATTGTGCAGGTCCCAACCATTGTTCAGGTCCCAACTCTCGTGCAGGTCCCAACTCTCGTGCAGGTCCCAACTCTTGTGCAGGTCCCAACTCTTGTGCAGGTCCAAACTCTTGTGCAGGTCCAAACTCTTGTGCAGGTCCCAACCCTTGTGCAAGTCCCAACCCTTGTGCAGGTCTAAACTCTTGTGCAGGTCCCAACCCTTGTGCAGGTCCCAACCCTTGTGCAGGTCTAAACTCTTGTGCGAGTTGGTAGTAGCCGGGTGTATTTCTCTGCTAAGCGAGCTAGGCTCGAGCGGTTTTTTGGTTTTGTGCTGGTCTCATTTCGGTTTCGGGCTCGGGTTGTCCAGTAGATGGCTAACTTGTCTCGGGCACGGGTTGTCCAGTGGATGGCTAACTTGTCTCGGGCACGGGTTGTCCAGTGGATGGCTAACTTGTCTCGGGCACGGGTTGTCCAGTGGATGGCTAACTTGTCTCGGGCACGGGTTGTCCAGTGGATGGCTAACTTGTCTCGGGCTTGGGTTGTCCAGTGGACATGCTGCTACTTGCGAATCTCTTTTCATGTCTTGGTAGTGAGAGTTTGAGAACGAAAGGCGAAGAAGACGAAAAAGAAGAAGAAGTAAATATCTGAGCTATAGTTCGATTTTGTTTTCCAGCCTAAGGGCTTATACTTATAAATTAGCCCTAGTTAAATGTATTGAATTGACTGGCGTAGGCAGGTTGGAAGTTGCTTATTTTGCATATCATTTTATGTTTATAGTGCAGTATGATGCCCCGAGTGGCCATATCGAGTCTTTGTGTAAGGCCAAACCAAGAATAGCACCACTGCCTCACAGAGAGCATGTCGTAAGAGGCGACTAACTGTGTGACATGGCATAACACCTGCCATGGTTGTGTGGTTTGTTCAGAGCAGCACAGATGGCGCTTAACATGCTGCGGGTCTACTTTGCTCTAGTGTTTGAGTCTATTAAGATGGGTTCACACATCGTTCAACCACCATCTGTGGTACATTTTTCAAGACAGCGGAGTAATAATCTTCTCGAGCCTAGCCCGCTAAGCAGGAAATCCTTCTCCAGCTCACGCCAGAGCTAAGGCCTGGGGCATCTGCCCCTCTAGAAGTACAGGTCCACTAAAACTAAGTGCAGCTTGATTCAGTATTTATGTCACAATTTTCATACCCTTTGTTTTGTTTTTCAGTTCTGAACCTCATACATAACAAGCAGAGGATATTCCATTATTCTGCAGTGATATATCTATGCCAACAAAAATTGAAGATAACGGCGAAGTGAAGAACACATAGATCATCACATAACTCATTGACGACAGAACCCGAACTTGATCACTTTTCATTACAAAGGATAAACCTGGCGGAATTGGAATTTATCAGATAATTTGAAGCCAGAAAGCCGAGATACAAAATGGCGGTAGTTTGTTCCTTTGGAGTTGTTCTTGTCGCCTGCATTGTGGCGAATCTACAAATAGTACAGGTTTGTGATGTCATCAATTTATGTTGTCCTTGTGTGAAAGATGTGACGTACGTGTTCAACAGACGGCTGGGTGTATGACGTCATCAGTGTATGTTGAAGGGTATGAGATTTGTGTGCCACAGGATGTTGGTCCATCTCATCTTTCTAGAATGTTCTTATTATGTGTTGTGAGAGCTGTGCTGGCGTACAGCGCTGAGTTGTGTGACGTCATCGATTTATGCTGTGAGAGATGTGCTGGCGTACAGCGTGGTATTGTGTGACGTCATCGATTTATGTTGTAAGAGATGTGTACATGTACAACTGGTTGTTGTGTGACGTCATCGTTCTGTGTTGTGAGAGCTGAGCTCATCTACCAGCAACTTCTGACGTCATCACCTTATCACGTGGTTTCTCATTCTGTGTTCTGCCTGCCCTAGTGTTCCGCGAGAAATCCTGATTAAATCAAATAAATGTATTTCTATGGGAAACCGTCTGGTTAGTGAGTGTTTGAGCCCTCGCTTTTCAAGAAAAAGGTACGAGTTCAAATCCCACTCCCGGCACGCTTCAGTCGACCCAGCTATTACGGGCTTACATTTCTAAATGGGTACCTGACTTACGGTTAACGATAGAAGGCAGCGAGGAAGGAAACTGCCAACCCCGCATAACACAAGATAGGGCTTACTACTCGCACAATGAGGTTTTCAACACTGCATTGCGGACGGCAGTTTTTGTTATGGGAATCGATTATTATCTCACAGCTGTGGGTAGAACCGAGTACAGCAGTTTCTGCTAGAGACTCGATTATTGTCTCACAGCTGTGGGCAGAACCGAGTACGGCAGCTTCTGCTAAGGGACTCGATTACTATCTCACAGCTGTGGGCATAATTTTTTTTTTGCTTAGATGTTTGCCTCACTAGTTTCTACTGGCGGAGGCGCGCCATTTTCCACCCCAGACCGTGGTCAATTGGGCGATATCAGGACGCATAAACCAGTGCTTGGATGCATGTGTGCGTCTGTATGTACCTATGCTAGGTTTGTGCGCCCTCAGAAGCTAGCCCAACCAAAGTGCAATGGAAGGGCTTTACCACGAGGGCGCGTGTGAAAGTTGTGCAAGGGTGTGACTGTGGGATTTTTTTTTTTTTTTTTTGCTTAAATGTTTGCCTCACTAGTTTCTACTGGCGGAGGCGCGCCATTTTCCACCCCAGACCGTAGTCAATTGGGCGATATCAGGACGCATAAACCAGTGCTTGGATGCATGTGTGCATCTGTATGTACCTATGTTAGGTTTGTGCACCCTCAGAAGCTAGCCCAACCAAAGTGCTATGGAAGGGCTCTACCACGAGGGCGCGTGTGAAAGTTGCGCAAGGGTGTGACTGTGGGATAGAGTCAAATGAAACAGAGTGAGGTGAGAAGAGACTGACGGTGGGCAGAACCGAGTACAGCAGTTTCTGCTATAGGACTCGATTACTATCTCACAGTATGGGCAGACATCAAGTATGTTAGTATATAATTAAATTAATCAATCAAAATCTTTTCACCCCCTGTGGAGCACATGTATTACAAAATACACGCTGTATAATAAAATCAATTTAAAAAAACAAGGATACAAATGTTTTGGATTATTTTCGATTATTACGTAATTACATCTTACTGATCCGGTTAACGCCCTTTGATCTGTAAATATATTCATTTTTGTTGTTATTTTAAGATTACCTTCAGGTTGCACTGAGCATTATCGGCACACCTGGAGAGCTGTGACTGAAAAATAAGACCATCAAAAAGGTCAATGCGCATGTCTGCCCAGGCCAGGAAATCAACAACATGCGCTAATTGACAAGAAAATCCCACGCAGGAGAACGGCGGATTGGCTCAGCTTTACCGCATTAAACCGATATTCCAGCAGATGATGGACGTCAAGGCCATGATTGACACCTTCAATAGCATTATTATCCCAATAATTATGTATGGATGTGCGGTTTGCAGTCTACGCAAATCAGACGTAGAGAAGCTTGAAATATCTTCTTCCTTTCGTGTATCCAGTTTTGCCTTTCAGCGTCAGGTTATGAAGAGATCTCAAATGCGAGCCCTATTGTGTGCCTCACGCTAGTTGGCATTGACTGCCTCAGCTATGTCAGTAAGCCACCTTTTTCGTGGTCTCCCTTTGGCCCGAAACCGTTGAAACTAAATAGTATTGATTTCTGGGAAGGGAGTAGGGGTTGCTGTGTGGTGGTAGTAGTGGCGAGGCGTCCATATAAGCAGTGTAAGCATTGCTTACAGATCCAGGTTCGATTGAATTTCTTACAAATTACAATATAAAATGATTATGCTATCAGGCATCTTGCAAGCGTATCAGTTTTGTATCTTGTCAATGTTTACAGTTGAAAAACACATTAATAGAATCTCAATATTCATTCAAAAGGCGTGCCAAAAAACAAACAAAAAACTTCCCCGCGAACAAGGTATCGCATTTTATAGGCGACACATCGGACACTTACATACTACACATATAACAAGGCGACACGTCGATTGGTTACAGACTACACGTATAACAAAGCGACACATCGAACGGTTACAGACTACACGTATAACAAAACGACACATCGAACGGTTACAGACTACATGGTAACTCTGTGATCTTTTCATTTAAATTCCAGGATTTTTTATTTCCATTTCCAAACATAATTTACTCAAACAATATGTAGTCTCCATCCCTATCGTTAGAGAGAGAGAGAGAGAGAGAGAGAGAGAGAGAGAGAGAGAGAGAGAGAGAGAGAGAGAGAGAGAGAGAGAGTGAATGTAATTGTGTTGTGGAAGATTTGTTATTCGCTAAATCTTTTTGTGCCAGGGATTTCACTGACCAATTGAATATTATTACAGATAGACAACCTACACCGTTGTTTCACGATTTAAAGACGAAAACAAAAAAAGTGTACTCGATATTTGAGAAAGGAAAACTACGATGCAATCAGTTGAATGTGTGGATACACACAATTATCGAAATTGTTTGTTGGCCATGCCTTCTGTTTTCTAGCGATATAAATATTTGGATCAAGTCTGGAGTTTCCGATTTAAATAATTTGCACAACTTCGGCCATTTTTTGCTTTAAAAAGAATCAAGACCTACTTATGCAATTCTCGGAGTGAAAATAGACTATCTACCTTATAGCTGATATCTATTGAAAAGACAGTTATGTCAAAATTGAAAACAAAACCTTCGTTCTACTTCGATGTTAATTGATTTATTTGCCAAAAAACCCGACGTACAGAACTTACATACAAGAAGTAGGATGTGGCCAACATTTTTAGTTCTAGACTTTGTTGTACAAGCTGCTCAATCTGTTTTAGCTTTCTAAAACTGGACTACATTCGTGATGGAACTCAACTGCTAAAACTGGACTACATTTGTGATGAAACTCAACTGAAAAAACTGGACTACATTCGTGATGGAACTCAACTGATAAAACTGGACTACATTCGTGATGGAACAACTGATAAAACTGGACTACATTCGTGATGGAACTCAACTGATAAAACTGGACTACATTCGTGATGGAACTCAACTGATAAAACTGGACTACATTCGTGATGGAACTCAACTGCTAAAACTGGACTACATTCGTGATGGAACTCAACTGCTAAAACTGAACTACATTCGTGATGGAACTCAACTGCTAAAACTGGACTACATTCGTGATGGAACTCAACTGATAAAACTGGACTACATTCGTGATGGAACTCAACTGATAAAACTGGACTACATTCGTGATGGAACTCAACTGATAAAACTGGACTACATTCGTGATGGAACTCAACTGCTAAAATTGAAACCCCCGAACGTTGTGTAGGTAAAAAACAAAACAGAACAAATGCTTTCAAGTCTATCAGTTTATATGCCTGCTACGTTACTGGTAGCTCTGGCATCAGATGAGATATTTTTTTCATTCTTGATGAGTCGGCTCAAAGAAACACGTTGTGCTTACTCAACCTTCATTGGGGGAAATTGTATCCATTATAGTAATTACTTTTGTTAAAACAAGTATTATTTTGATTTATGAGATAAATATTATTGATAAATTTGAAACATTTGTCTTTAGAATGTATGTTAAATATTATTGTTTTTGCCCATCGCGATACGATGTTGGTCACAACATGAGACTGTTTTGTCTTAATAATGCGATGTGCGTTGTATTTGGATTTTAGTGAGGGAGAGAATGAGCTGGTCATCAATCTCACTCTTATCTCGAGTTACCTTGGATCAGTAGCAAGACTATTGGTCGAGACGACTGAAGGTAACTTGGGATGCAGGCGCTCTGGTCTTACCTCCTGTGAGACCAAGGGTCGCTTGAAACTTGCGGGATTAGATCGTACACCGTTTCCGTTCATCGCTTTGAGAGGCTATGCATCAAATACGAAAGTACAGATGGGCCGGTCATTTGGTCCTTAAGATTGGCGATAGATGGGCCGGTCATTTGGTCCGTATGATTGGCGATAGAAGGACCGGTCATTTGGTCCGTATGATTGGCAATAGATGAGCCGGTTATTTGGTCCGTATGATTGACGATAGATGGACCGGTCATTTTGTCTGCATGACTGACGGTAGGTGGGTCGGTCATTTGGTCCGTATGATTGACGATAGATGGACGAGGAGACTGTCTGGTGGTCTTACAACTACAACCACCCGTGCGTCCACCCCTCAGCGAGAATCGATTTGCACCACGCCATTGGACCCTCTCGGCGAAGGACAGGTTCATACTCAAGCAGCTTTTGGCACCTGGCGTCACTCAACTGTGCAAGTGATGTAGCCTGGTCGATACCTGGCGTCACTCAACTGTGCACGTGATGTAGCCAGGTCGATACATGGCGTCACTCAACTGTGCACGTGATGTAGCCAGGTCGATACCTGGCGTCACTCAACTGTGCACGTGATGTAGCCAGGTCGATACCTGGCGTCACTCAACTGTGCACGTAATGTAGCCAGGTCGATATCTGGCGTCACTCAACTGTGCACGTGATGTAGCCAGGTCCACGGAGAACTGGCCTGCTAAGACTTGGATTACAACTCGAAATTTCGGACGCACAGAAAATAATCCTGGCGTGGTTCGTTCCTGGCACGACTGCTTCTTCAGTCGACCCAGCTGTAAATGGGTACCTGACGTATTAGATGGGGAAGGTACAAACATCAAGAAAGAGAACTGGCCACCCCGCCTAGACCTAGTCTACGGCTTAGTACAAGAAGAGTTAGCTTCATCCCCGAAAGCAACTGTTGCCAAGGGAATCACCTTTATCTTTGCAAGGATTACAAGATTTGTAAAGGTTGTAGAAACTACGAGTAGAAGAAGAAACTACGAGTAGAAGAAAAAGAAAAGAAAACCTTTACATCCCATAGTATAAGTGGAGTGGCTTATGCTGTGCAAGTACGTCATGCTCTTAATGTGGCAGTATCCCCCTCCACGTTCAAGTCCTTCTCTGTGTCCTCCTGGAGTTGAAGTAGCTACACATACACAAACAGAATAGTGATTGTGTGCGATGTTAAAGTAGACGGTGTTCGGAATGATAGAGCACCCCCTGTCAGGTATCCGTTAACGTATCACACAGATATGTGTAGACAATGACTCCGGTGTCTGATTGAGTAAAGCTACCTGAGGGAAATGTCCCTCCTTAGAACAGAACCAACAGGAATGCTTTGAAAAGCAGGGTTGGATATACCTGTGTATGGGAATCTGGATGGCAGAGTGGTTAGATCGCTTGCGTCTCATGACAAGATTGCAGGGGTTGATTCTGACCAACGATTTGCTGCAGTCTACCCAGTTATTATTAGGTTCTTGACTTACTGTTTAGGAAGTAATACAAAGGACCAGTCACTACCCCTCACAAACAGCTGATATCTTGTGCAATCAATACGAACACTTCACCCTCGACGACAGTTTCTGTTTGTGAACTACTTTCATTATTTTATTTACATAATACATCAACATATGTGACAGCATACTTACTGACAACATATATACTGACAGCATATAAACTGACATCATATATACTAACAACATATATACTGACACCATATATACTGACAATATATACACTAACAACATATATACTGACACCATATATACTGACACCATATATACTGACAACATATACACTGACACCATATACACTGACAACATATACACTTACAACATATATACTGACACCATATATACTGACACCATATATACTGACACCATATATACTGACACCATATACACTGACACCATATATACTGACACCATATATACTGACGCCATATACACTGACAACATATACACTGACAACATATACACTGACAACATATACACTGACACCATATATACTGACACCATATATACTGACAACATATATACTGACACCATATGTACTGACACCATATATACCGACACCATATGTACTGACACCATATATACTGACAACATATATACTGACAACATATATACTGACACCATATGTACTGACACCATATGTACTGACACCATATGTACTGACACCATATGTACTGACAACATATATACTGACACCATATGTACTGACACCATATACACTGATAACATATGTACTGACACCATATACACTGATAACATATACACAGTCAACAGTTCCTCCTTTTCCCAAAAAAGTTTACTGTTACCACATCAGTTTACGTCATTCAAGATCAAGGACGCCTAACTCAAAGCATATATATTCTATGACGAGGCTGCAAACTTCGTTCACAACCCTCATTAGTTTCCTTTCTTCTTTATAACAAAATAATTGTATTCTTCATTTTTCAACAACTCGTCTCTGACTTTCGAGAAAAAATATGCACATTGGACCTCTTTACCTGAATCTAAGACGCAAACGGTGATGAGGACAGGTGTGCATGGGACTAGCAATAGCATCGCTCAAAACAAACTGCTGTTAAAATACCCACCCCCACCCCACTGCAACAATGCATAAAGATGGAAACAATACATAAAGATGGCAACAATACATAAAGATGCCAACAATTGTGCTGGCCTTATGCTTTCGGCCGGTGCGAACTCAAGGGAAATGTGTACTCTTTCAGACCAAGAAATGCTTTAAATGAACAAACGTTAGCGAACTACAGGGTTTGTTTTTAAACAAATTCCTAGTTTTTAAAACCACATTTCCGCCTGTTTCCTGTTGCACTTAAGAACAAATTCAGCGTTCTGGTATGTCTAAATTAAGAGTTTCTATTTTTAGCTGAACTTTACTCAAAGATGGATTTGGCGAAACCTAATATCAGAGCTTTAAAACACGGAACAAACCAACTGCTAAAAGAGCGGGAGAGTGCGGGAGACGGAGAGAGTGAGAGAGAGATAGAAAACTAAACAAGGCACACTCTAGCTAGATTTTAAAAGCTTTTCCACCATTTAAGCTTAAGGACACCTAACTGTAAATGTCAAACGGTAGAATAAACATGTTTCTGTTTCCTAGGTAACGGAGCTCTCTGTGCTTGGAGTCTCAAACTCTAAACATCACAAGGGCATTTAATAGAGTCAGTTTATAAAGAGTCTCTTCAAGTCAAGTTACTGAATCAAGGGTGGTGTAAGGCTAAGTCAGTGGACCAAGAGTCTCTTCAAGTCGAGTTACTGAATCAAGGGTGGTGTAAGGCTAAGTCAGTGGACCAAGAGTCCCTTCAAGTCGAGTTACTGAATCAAAGGTGGCGTAAGGTTAAGTCAGTGGACCAAGAGTCTCTTCAAGTCAAGTTACTGAATCAAGGGTGGTGTAAGGCTAAGTCGATGGACCAAGAGTTTCTTCAAGTCGAGTTACTGAATCAAGGGTGGCGTAAGGTTAAGTCAGTGGACCAAGAGTCTCTTCAAGTCGAGTTACTGAATCAAGGGTGGTGTAAGGTTAAGTCAGTGGACCAAGAGTTTCTTCAAGTCGAGTTACTGAATCAAGGGTGGTGTAAGGCTAAGTCAGTGGACCAAGAGTCTCTTAAAGTCGAGTTTCTGAATTAAGGGTGGCGTAAGATTCATATTATTTGTTAAATTATTTGTCCTAAGACCTTTACCTGCCATTTAATGACATTCATCTTTGTTATTATGGCTATTATTTGAATTTTTTAAATACGGATTGTCTTTTATAGATTAACTTGTGTAGCCCAGGATAATTAAGCAAATATTGAATTTTGCTGTCTCCTCTACAATGCACCCCTCGCCTCCCCCCCCCCCCCCCCCATTAATATTCATTGCACTCCCCCGCTCATCCCACCACCACTCCACTCCAAACGATGTTTACTTCAACTTCCTTAGTGAGTCCCGATTGCGCGACAAGCTTAATGACGTCATTACACTGTCTCGCGCTATTTGATGCCGTGGTTGTTGAACGAGATAAACACAATGACGCCAAAACTGAGGTGTTTAAACAAAATTATACTGCCTTTATAAATGTTCAAAAATTTTTATAAACTTTCCATTTATTGCATCTTAGTTCTAAATTGAAATACAAATACAGTCTTGCATGGATCAACAGGGAATCTCTATACCGAATCTGGCGAAACTAGGGCCTGAGATGCAAGGCGTACTAAAGCAACATACTTTGACTTTGCAAACACAGACATACATTCTCACTTATTATAATTGTACTTGATTTAAGCTTTGATTACCACATGGTCTTTGTTATTGATTGCCTGTTAATGCTCAGTGGACAAAATATGGCGTTAAGATCTAGTGTTTGAGGGGTCAAGTATGACTCTCAGGTCGAGTGTTTGAGGGGTCAAGTATGGCTGTCAGGTCGAGTGTTTGATGGATCAAATGTTACGATCTCGTCGTCTGTTTAGTGGACCAAACGTGCGATTATGTCGAGTGTTTTGTGGCGCTCATGTCGAATGTTTGAAGGACTAAATGTGACGTTCATGTCGACTGTTTGAAGGACTAAATGTGGCTCTCATGTCGACTGTTTGAGGGACTAAATGTGACGTTCTTTTCGACTATTTGAGGGACCAAATGTGACGTTCATGTCGACTGTTTGAAGGACTAAATGTGACGTTCATGTCGACTGTTTGAAGGACTAAATGTGACGTTAATGTCGACTGTTTGAAGGACTAAATGTGACGTTCATGTCGACTGTTTGAAGGACTAAATGTGGCTCTCATGTCGACTGTTTGAAGGACTAAATGTGACGTTAATGTCGACTGTTTGAAGGACTAAATGTGACGTTCATGTCGACTGTTTGAAGGACTAAATGTGGCTCTCATGTCGACTGTTTGAAGGACTAAATGTGACGTTCATGTCGACTGTTTGAAGGACTAAATGTGACGTTCATGTCGACTGTTTGAAGGACTAAATGTGACGTTAATGTCGACTGTTTGAAGGACTAAATGTGACGTTCATGTCGACTGTTTGAAGGACTAAATGTGGCTCTCATGTCGACTGTTTGAAGGACTAAATGTGATGTTCATGTCGACTGTTTGAAGGACTAAATGTGACGTTCATGTCGACTGTTTGAAGGACTAAATGTGACGTTCATGTCGACTGTTTGAAGGACTAAATATGGCTCTCATGTCGACTGTTTGAGGGACTACATGTGACATTAATGTCGACTGTTTGAGGGACTAAATGTGACGTTCATGTCGACTATTTGAGGGACCAAATGTGACGTTCATGTCGACTGTTTGAAGGACTAAATGTGGCTCTCATGTCGACTGTTTGAGGGACTAAATGTGACGTTAATGTCGACTGTTTGAGGGACTAAATGTGACGTTCACGTCGACTATTTGAGGGACCAAATGTGACGTTCATGTCGACTGTTTGAAGGACTAAATGTGACGTTAATGTCGACTGTTTGAAGGACTAAATGTGACGTTCATGTCGACTGTTTGAAGGACTAAATGTGACGTTCATGTCGACTGTTTGAAGGACTAAATGTGGCTCTCATGTCGACTGAGGGACTAAATGTGACGTTAATGTCGACTGTTTGAGGGACTAAATGTGACTATCTTTTCGACTATTTGAGGGACCAAATGTGACGTTAATGTCGACTGTTTGAAGGACTAAATGTGACGTTCATGTTGACTGTTTGAAGGACTAAATGTGGCTCTCATGTCGACTGTTTGAAGGACTAAATGTGACGTTCATGTCGACTGTTTGAAGGACTAAATGTGACGTTCATGTCGACTGTTTGAAGGACTAAATGTGACGTTAATGTCGACTGTTTGAAGGACTAAATGTGACGTTCATGTCGACTGTTTGAAGGACTAAATGTGTCTCTCATGTCGACTGTTTGAAGGACTAAATGTGATGTTCATGTCGACTGTTTGAAGGACTAAATGTGACGTTCATGTCGACTGTTTGAAGGACTAAATGTGACGTTCATGTCGACTGTTTGAAGGACTAAATATGGCTCTCATGTCGACTGTTTGAGGGACTGCATGTGACATTAATGTCGACTGTTTGAGGGACCAAATGTGACGTTCATGTCGACTATTTGAGGGACCAAATGTGACGTTCATGTCGACTGTTTGAAGGACTAAATGTGGCTCTCATGTCGACTGTTTGAGGGACTAAATGTGACGTTAATGTCGACTGTTTGAGGGACTAAATGTGACGTTCATGTCGACTATTTGAGGGACCAAATGTGACGTTCATGTCGACTGTTTGAAGGACTAAATGTGACGTTAATGTCGACTGTTTGAAGGACTAAATGTGACGTTCATGTCGACTGTTTGAAGGACTAAATGTGACGTTCATGTCGACTGTTTGAAGGACTAAATGTGGCTCTCATGTCGACTGTTTGAGGGACTAAATGTGACGTTAATGTCGACTGTTTGAGGGACTAAATGTGACTATCTTTTCGACTATTTGAGGAACCAAATGTGACGTTCATGTCGACTGTTTGAAGGACTAAATGTGACGTTCATGTCGACTGTTTGAAGGACTAAATGTGACGTTAATGTCGACTGTTTGAAGGACTAAATGTGACGTTCTTTTCGACTATTTGAGGGACCAAATGTGGCTCTCATGTCGACTGTTTGAAGAACTAAATGTGACGTTCATGTCGACTGTTTGAAGGACTAAATGTGACGTTCATGTCGACTGTTTGAAGGACTAAATGTGACGTTAATGTCGACTGTTTGAAGGACTAAATGTGACGTTCATGTCGACTGTTTGAAGGACTAAATGTGGCTCTCATGTCGACTGTTTGAGGGACTAAATGTGACGTTAATGTCGACTGTTTGAGGGACTAAATGTGACGTTAATGTCGACTGTTTGAAGGACTAAATGTGACGTTCATGTCGACTGTTTGAAGGACTAAATGTGGCTCTCATGTCGACTGTTTGAAGGACTAAATGTGACGGTCATGTCGACTGTTTAAAGGACTAAATGTGACGGTCATGTCGACTGTTTGAAGGACTAAATGTGGCTCTCATGTCGACTGTTTGAGGGACTAAATGTGACGTTAATGTCGACTGTTTGAGGGACTAAATGTGACGTTCATGTCGACTATTTGAGGGACCAAATGTGACGTTCATGTCGACTGTTTGAAGGACTAAATGTGGCTCTCATGTCGACTGTTTGAAGGACTAAATGTGGCTCTCATGTCGACTGTTTGAAGGACTAAATGTGGCTCTCATGTCGACTGTTTGAAGGACTAAATGTGACGTTAATGTCGACTGTTTTAGACCTATGTTCTAAACGATTCCGGACAACTAATCAATGAAATGTTTACTTTATTTAAAACGGTACACGCCTGGAACTAGTTGCACGTGCCATTTCTATTTATATATTTATTTTGGTTTTGTCGTTTATTTAACGGAATTCAGGAATGGTGGCTTTACCCATGGAAGGGATCTGTGTACACATTTTGTGTGTGTGAATATTTTCCCATAGTATCGTTGCTTCAGAGTTGAACGGGGTCCGAAAAGGGGAACAGGTAGTAACATTGTATACCTGCCAATCACCTATGTACGCCGTGACTAGTGTTTGGCATGGCGCTGGCTACCTTATAATGCTTGAGGCATGAAACTTCAACAAAAATGAACAAGTTAATGAAAAGGTAACATTCAACTCGATCATCTGCGAAAGACAATGTTTCCCGTCAAGAGGGAAAATAATGTGGTGTAGAGAGCCAAAAGGAGAGATCGTGGGATGTAGAGAGCCAAAAGGAGGGATCGTGGGGTGCAGACAGCCAAAAGGAGGGATCGTGGGATGTAGAGAGCCAAAAGGAGGGATCGTGGGGTGCAGAGAGCCAAAAGGAAGGATCGTGGGGTGTAGAGAGCCAAGAGGAGGGATCGTGGGGTGCAGAGAGCCAAGAGGGGGGATCGTGGGGTGCAGAGAGCCAAGAAGAGGGATCGTGGGGTGCAGAGAGCCAAGAGGAGGGATCGTGGGGTGCAGAGAGCCAAAGGGGGGGATCGTGGGGTGCAGAGAGCCAAGAGGAGGGATCGTGTGGTGTAGAGAGCCAAGAGGAGGGATCGTGGGGTGCAGAGAGCCAAGAGGAGGGATCGTGTGGTGCAGAGAGCCAAAAGGAGGGATCGTGGGGTGCAGAGAACAAAAACATACTGATCAGACTTTGTTAGTGGGGTGAAACATAACTAAGAAAGTCAGGGTCAGAAAAAAAATATATGGAACAGTTCCAGACGAAGCATGAGCGTTTATGGCAGGGGTGATGTGGTCGGCGACTTTGAGAACAAAGGTACCTGAATGTGTGTCAAGGTCACTCACCGTCTGGACACTTAGTCGACAAAGGAAAACAGGTAGGGGTTAGAAGCTGACCACTTTGGCGTTCCGATTTGAGTAGTGGGGGGTTAGTGACAGAGGCCATCGGGTCTTGTTGCGACATTTTGAGTGACAGGAATTCAGAGCGATTCGCTCCAATAACAACTAAATGGCGGTAAATTCTAACTAGAGGATAGCAGGGTCAGACATCCCACAGAGGATATTGGACAGCTCTGATACAACTTAAGACTATATAATGTTAGACAAAGTTTGACTCAAGCAGACTGGTCATGGAGAGAGCGAGAGAGGGAGAGAGAGAGAGAATTTAGATAGGGATCTGTTTAGCTCGTCGACTTTATAGAAGAGCGACTGAAAGGCTGTTTTACGAATGTTAGAGAGATTTCAGGGTGACTGAACCTGCATATGCCTTTGAGTCTTGGCCAGTCGCTCTATAATGTGTGTGTTGGGCACCCTGTGTCTAGAAGAGCTCTGAATGTGTGTTGTGCGTGCAGGACATCTTGTTGTCGGTGTATGTTCTGAATTGTTACACGAGTGTACGGATAGTCTAAGGACGAGAGCTGAATGTGTGTTGAATGGGCAGAATAAATTGTGAATTACGTGTGTTCTGAATTGTTATATTAGTGTATAGATCGCCTGAATACGTGATCTGATTATATGTGAGCGTACAGATTCGTCTGAGTACGAAATCTGATCGTGAGGACGTGTTTGTGATTGTGTTTTAAGGGTGCAGATAAGGGGAGAGGAGTGTGCGGCTAGAACTGGGTTGGATTAGTTGGGGGGGTGGGGCAATATTCAATAGGTTTTGCTTACAACCTCCTCGAAGATATACATGTTGTATATGTTCATTAATAATATTGATTGTGCTGTTCTCATTGCTAAATGTTGGTTTTGTTGATATTTACGAAATAAATGTACATATACTGATCAGACTTGTGACACAGGGCGTTGGACGGGCCACCATTCATACAACATTCTTACCTGCTGAGTGTAGGCCGTCTTCTGTGTTTGTCAGACAAGTAGTGATTTAACACTCTTACATGATACGGGAATAACAGAGGGAGTGGGAGAGAGAGTGGGAGAGAGAGTGGGAGAGGGAGTAGGAGAGGCAGTAGGAGTAGGAGAGGGGGAGGGGAATGGGGGTGAGAGACGGAGTAGGGGAGGGAGTGGGATAGGGAGTTGGAGAAGGAGTAGGAGTATGGGGGGGGGAGGAGTGGAAGATGAGTTTGAGAGGGAGTAGCAGGGGAAATAAGAGAGGGAGGGACAGAAGAAATATCAGATGGAATAACAGGGAATAAGAGAGGGAGTAACAGGAGAACTGTCAGATAGAATAACAGGGAATAAGAGAGGGAGTAACAGAAGTAGTATCAAATGTAATAACGGGGAATAAGAGAGGAAGTAACAGAAGTATCAGATGGAATAACGGGGAATAAGAGAGGAAGTAACAGAAGTATCAGATGGAATAACGGGGAATAAGAGAGGAAGTAACAGGATGAATAATGTGCCGTGTTAGAAGGGACCATGTATATTCACAATCCACAGTGAAAGGGAGTTCATTCTAATGAACATTCTTTTTTTGCCATGTTTCAGAGCAAGAAACTTGTTGTGACATCTCTCCTGGTGAGAACCTAATTCTTTTTGTCATCTTCATCTTTATTGTCATCATCAACAACACAAAACATTTTTTTAAAATCATTACAAAGTTGGTTTAAAAAAAAAGTTGAAGCAGTCTTGAAAAAAACTGACAAAGAAGATAAACGAGGTCGGCTCAGCGGAGATTACACTCTTCCACGACCCACTTCTCATGCCCATACACCGAGGAATACGACAAGGGGATACCATCTTCCCCAAAACTGTTCATAGTCGAACTTGAAGTACTGTCAACTATGCCAGCAGGCCGCACCAGAAAGGGTAGTGGTGCAGTGGGTTCCATCTCACTGCAACATCCAAGGCAACGAGGAGGCAGACAGACTTGCTAAAGAAGGTGCAAGACTACCACAACCAGATTCTAGTATGATGTACGAAGAGTCTGAAAGGCTTATTAGGACCAGATACATGACCAAATGGGAAACCGAACATACTGGCTACACCAAAAACGATGCCTATTACCAGCTGAACAGAAGAGAGCAGGTCGTTGTCTTCAGACTTCGCACTGGCCACAATAGACTGAGGTACCACCTATTCAACAAATTGAAGATAGGTGGCACTGACGAATGCCCGTGTGGTACCGGGAAAATGACCGCTGAGCATCTGCTGCAAAACTGCCCGACATACGAGGATCCGAGAGAGCAGATGTGGCCATCACCAGTGGCAACACTAGACAAGCTCTATGGCAGTGTCGACAGCCTCAGGATGACCGCTGCTTTTTTCGAAAAAATAATGGTTACTGTCTGACTGCGTACGAAGAAGAAGAAGAAGAAGAAGAAGAAGAAGAAGAAGAACTTGAAGTAGTTTCTAGGTCTCTAAACTGGCAGGATCGAGGTGTGAACATGGCGAGATACTCCCGTATTGCGGAAGACATTGAAATCTTCAACCAGACTGCTCAAACCGAACAAAGCCTAAAGAACTGAATAAGGCAGCGAGGCCGTTCGCCTGAATATAAATGGACAGACGACTCAATTTCCACAAACACTTTCTGCCCTACGGGGAGAACTTTGGTTGGAGGATGAGCCCATGGAAAATGTCAATGCGTATGTCTACCTAGGCCAGGAAATCAACACCAGCCGTGCCTTTGACAAGGAGACCTCCCTCAGGAGAACGTCGGGTTGGCTCAGCTTCAACCACATTAAACCGGTACTCCAGCTGATGGCGGGGGTCAAGGCCAGGGCTCACACCTTCAGTAGCATAGTTATCTCAGCGATGGTGGACGGGTGTGAGGTTTGTGTGTGAGGTTTGTGTGTGAGGGTTGGGTGGGAGGTTTGGGTGGGAGGGTTGGGTGTGAGGGTTTGGTGTGAGGTTTGTGTGTGAGGTTTGGATGGGAGGGTTGGGTGGGAGGGTTTGGTGTGAGGTTTGTGTGTGAGGTTTGGGTGGGAGGTTTGGATGTGAGGTTTGGGTGGGAGGGTTGGGTGTGAGGTTTGTGTGTGAGGTTTGGATGGGAGGGTTGGGTGTGAGGGTTTGGTGTGAGGTTTGTGTGTGAGGTTTGGATGGGAGGGTTGGGTGTGAGGCTTGTGTGTGAGGGTTTGGTGGGTGGGAGGGTTGGGTGTGAGGGTTTGGTGGGTGGGAGGGTTGGGTCGGAGGGTTGGGTGGGAGGTTTAGGTGGGTGGGAGGGTTGGGTGGGAGGTTTTGGGTGAGAGGTTTAGATGGGTGGGAGGGTTGGGTGGGAGGTTTAGGTGGGTGGGAGGGTTGGGTGTGAGGGTTGGGTGGGAGGGTTGGGTGGGAGGTTCTGTGAGGTTTGGGTGTGAGGGTTGGGTGTGAGGTTTGGGTGGGAGGTTTGGGTGTGAGGGTTGGGTGGGAGGGTTTGGTGTGAGGTTTGTGTGTGAGGTTTGGGTGGGAGGGTTGGGTGTGAGGGTTTAGTGTGAGGGTTTGGTGTGAGGTTTCGGTGGGAGGGTTGGGTGTGAGGGTTTGGTGTGAGGTTTGTGTGTGAGGTTTGTGTGTGAGGTTTGGATGGGAGGGTTGGGTGTGAGGGTTTGGTGTGAGGTTTGGGTGGGAGGGTTGGGTGTGAGGGTTGGGTGTGAGGGTTTGGTGTGAGGTTTGGGTGGGAGGTTTGCGTGGGAGGGTTGGGTGTGAGGGTTGGGTGTGAGGGTTGGGTGTGAGAGTTTGGTGTGAGGTTTGGGTGGGAGGGTTTGGTGTGAGGTTTGTGTGTGAGGTTTGGATGGGAGGGTTGGGTGTGAGGGTTTGGTGTGAGGTTTGGGTGGGAGTGTTTGGTGTGAGGTTTGGATGGGAGGGTTGGGTGTGAGGGTTTGGTGTGAGGTTTGGATGGGAGGGTTGGGTGTGAGGTTTGTGTGTGAGGTTTGGATGGGAGGGTTGGGTGTGAGGGTTTGGTGTGAGGTTTGTGTGTGAGGTTTGGATGGGAGGGTTGGGTGTGAGGTTTGGATGGGAGGGTTGGGTGTGAGGGTTGGGTGGGAGGTTTGGGTGTGAGGGTTGGGTGTGAGGTTTGGGTGGGAGGGTTGGGTGGGAGGTTCTGTGAGGGTTGGGTGGGAGGGTTGGGTGTGAGGTTTGGTTTGGAGCTTTGGGTGGGAGGGTTGGGTGAGGTTCTGTGAAGTTTGGGGGGGGAGGTTTCGGTGGGAGGGTTGGGTGTGAGGGTTTGGTGTGAGGTTTGTGTGTGAGGTTTGTGTGTGAGGTTTGGATGGGAGGGTTGGGTGTGAGGGTTTGGTGTGAGGTTTGGGTGGGAGGGTTGGGTGTGAGGGTTGGGTGTGAGGGTTTGGTGTGAGGTTTGGGTGGGAGGGTTGGGTATGAGGGTTTGGTGTGAGGTTTGCGTGGGAGGGTTGGGTGTGAGGGTTGGGTGTGAGGGTTGGGTGTGAGAGTTTGGTGTGAGGTTTGGGTGGGAGGGTTTGGTGTGAGGTTTGTGTGTGAGGTTTGGATGGGAGGGTTGGGTGTGAGGGTTTGGTGTGAGGTTTGGGTGGGAGTGTTTGGTGTGAGGTTTGGATGGGAGGGTTGGGTGTGAGGGTTTGGTGTGAGGTTTGGATGGGAGGGTTGGGTGTGAGGTTTGTGTGTGAGGTTTGGATGGGAGGGTTGGGTGTGAGGGTTTGGTGTGAGGTTTGTGTGTGAGGTTTGGATGGGAGGGTTGGGTGTGAGGTTTGGATGGGAGGGTTGGGTGTGAGGGTTGGGTGGGAGGTTTGGGTGTGAGGGTTGGGTGTGAGGTTTGGGTGGGAGGGTTGGGTGGGAGGTTCTGTGAGGGTTGGGTGGGAGGGTTGGGTGTGAGGTTTGGTTTGGAGCTTTGGGTGGGAGGGTTGGGTGAGGTTCTGTGAAGTTTGGGGGGGGGAGGTTTGGGTGGGAGGGTTGGGTGTGAGGTTTGGGGGGGGGGGAGGTTTGGGTGTGAGGTTTTTTTTTTGGGGGGGGGGAGGTTTGGGTGGGAGGGTTGGTTGGGAGATTTGGGTGTGAGCTTTGGAGTCTGCGCAAGTCAGACGGAGAGAAGCTCCGTATTACCGAGAGAGCATTGGAGCCAAAAGCTTAAAATAACTCCTTAAGAGACCATATACGAAACAACGACATCCGTAACCAAATAACGTTCCTGGGATGTCGCTGACTCTGTGTCGATGAGGAAGTACAGGTGGGTGGCGTGTGGTCCGCATGACGGACGATTGATGGACGAGGAGGGTGTCTGTCTGATGGCCATACAACTACAATCCCCCGCGTGGACGTCCGCCAACGAGATGGAGAGATGATCTGCACCCTACCCTTGGACCGTCATGGAACTCCAGAACCCAAGGACCGACACAAATTTAAGCAGCTTTTGGCTACCTGGCATGAGGCAACATCGCACGATTGAATGCCAGGATTTAAATATTCAAGTAAAATGACCTTTGAACTCGCCCTAAGCATCATGGGAGGTCACCGTTGACGAAACGTTGTTGTCAAGGACGCGGCAATTAAATTGCGCACTGATTTTCTAGAAACACACGAGGAGAAGCAGACGGTTATACCAAGAAATATCTGGAGAAGAGGTAGAGGGTTAGACCAAGAAACGTCTGGGGAAGAGGTAGAGGGTTAGACCAAGAAACGTCTGGGGAAGAGAAAGAGAGTTAGACCAAGATTCATCGGGAGAAGAGAAAGAGGGTTAGACCAAGATTCGTCTGGAGAAGAGAAAGAGGGTTAGACCAAGAAACGTCTGGAGAAGAGAAAGAGGGTTAGACCAAGAAACGTCTGGGGAAGAGAAAGAGGGTTAGACCAAGAAACGTCTGGAGAAGAGAAAGAGGGTTAGACCAAGAAACGTCTGGGGAAGAGAAAGAGAGTTAGACGAAGATTCGTCTGGGGAAGAGAAAGAGGGTTAGACCAAGAAACGTCTGGAGAAGAGAAAGAGGGTTAGACCAAGAAACGTCTGGAGAAGAGAAAGAGGGTTAGACCAAGAAACGTCTGGAGAAGAGAAAGAGGGTTAGACCAAGAAACGTCTGGAGAAGATATAGAGGGTTAGACCAAGAAACGTCTGGGGAAGATATAGAGGGTTAGACCAAGAAACGTCTGGGGAAGAGGGAAGATTGACTTTGGTCCCAGGACTTCAACTGGAGAAATGGAGAAAGGGCACATCAAGATCAAACTTGCATGCGGAGAGTTGTCAATGGCCTATATCCCTAAAAGAAGTAAGGGGCATCAATGTATTGATCGATCAAAAAGGTAACTTTAATGTTTTGTGCGAACAGATTGTTAGTACCAACCAGACCTTACAGAAAATTACGCTTTCCACCATGTCTCCAGATGAGATCGTGTGACCATCTTCCGGCTGCGCACAGGACACAACCAGCTGAGATATCATCTTTATAATAAATTCAAGATAGGCACTACGGACCTTTGTACATGTGGAACAGCCGCCATGACAGCAGATCACCTGTTGCTAGTCCTGTCCATCATGCACTAGTGAAATGAGTAGCCATTTGCAGCCATGTCCTGCCATGGAAAACTGTATGGCGGTGTACTGAGTCTCGAGCTGACTGCTGCCTTTGTTAGAGACATTGAGGTCAACATCTGAAGACTAGCTAAGGGGACTCAATGGTCTCGAGGTAAGGTCTCCGCCTCGGTTGACAAAGGTCGCAGATTCAGTGGAGACTGGGATTTTTGCACGTGGATCGTCTGGTAAAAGTTTCCCTGATTTCTGGGTGGTGAGATCTGACTCCCGTATTCAGTGTCGAGCACGTCAAGAAATCCTTGGCAGTTGGAAATCGAAAAGAGTAGAATTAACGACCGCTGCCTGGACACAACTTTAAAATTCAAGTTAGAAATCTACATATATCACGATCGGTAAAGGCTGAACAAGACCTGCAAGGCACTGTGCCTGGGAAGCGTGAAGAGGGAGACCAAAAAAGATATCGGAGGACAATATAAAAGAGTGGACGGGAAGGGCTATAGCTGAAACTAATACCCTGGAGAAAAATAGAGACGTATAGCGAGAACTGGTTCAACAAACTGCAAAAACGGGGCCTCAACGACCTTCTAGATTTCGGCACTGATGATGATGAAAAATCTATCCAAGTTATTTATACTTTCCCGTAGGTTGTTTGTGTTAATAGCAGCTATCGGTGGCGCCTAACTAGCTGCGAATCTACTTAGCTCTAGTGTTTGAGTCTATTAAGATGGACTCGTACATAGATTAAACCACCCTCCAAGAAAATGGTTCTATATATAGAGTCTTCTAAACCAGTATAAAGACGTTAAGTTAAGACGTATATTCTGTAAGAGTACAATTGCAGTTGTCGTTCTATGCTCCGTGGGGAGACGATATATATATTTCCTTTCATGATTCTTGTGTCCCCCAGGTGCATCCATTCCTGCTGGCAAATCTTGACACCAATGGAACGAAAAAAGTTAGCTACGAAGGATATATTCCTGACCTGCTGAACGAACTGGCCAAGCTGACTAGAACTGAGTATGCGTTGTATCCCCGTGCGGATAGTAAATTTGGCCATCTACTTCCAAACGGCTCCTGGGATGGACTTATTGGTGACATTGTGGAAGGGGTAAGTCTGGTTTCGGCCTAAGTTGTACAACGAGGGTGAAAAATGTGATCACTGAATGTCAAACTCCTACGCGAGTCGCAGAACTGATTTATTGCAAGATTATAACCATTCCATATAAGGCAACACAACAGGGGTGCCAATGGGGATAGCAATATTATTTATTTTAAATAAATTGCTACAGATATCATGACCCAAACAATCGAGCAGTATACGAATGCGCAATATAGAGTACAAAATGGTCTGCCGACTTGCACAGCGCAAGAACAACGAGGCGTGACTCGTTTTCGGTGGTCAGAAGTGTGAATCTTGATGAAATATACAAAAGGATGAATGTTCAGGTGGACCCAATGGTCTCGAGGTAAGGTGTTCGCCTCGGTTGCTGGAGGTCGCGGGTTCAAATCCCGGTGCAGACACAGCCAGGTAATGGAGGCGGTGCAGCATTGGTTAAAGGTCACTCCAAAAAAAAATCTTTCTCTAGGGAACATCCACAAGCTAGTGAACAGGTGGGCCAGGTGTCTGTGTTGACAGGCACGGGGCTTTTGTCGAAAAATAAGACACGAAAAATTTTGGTTCGGGCTCATCAAAATATTATAAATAAAATTGATGTTACTTAATGAATGCCCTTCGTTTATATATATATTTATCTGTGCGCACGCGTGCGCGTGCGTGCGTGGGTGTTTTTTTGGTTGTTTGTGTGGGTGTTTTTTTTGTGGTTTTTGGTTTTTTGTGTTATTGTGGATTTTTGGGGGGTTTTTATGTTGTTGTTTTTTTTTGGGGGGGGGGGGTGGGGGTTGTTTTTTTGTATAGTTGTCTGTCTGTCCGTCTGTCTGTCCTCATCACCAGTGTCTGTATTATTCTGTCCAGTCGTCATCTGAGAAAACCTAGAAATGAAGAAACCCTAATAAATACTTTCAGAGAGCCGATATCGCAGCCGGGCCACTGACGGAGACATCCTCTCGTTCAGAGATTGTCGACTTCTCCACACCGTTCATGAACTTTGGGCCAGTCATCATCTTGAAGCGACCCCAAGCTCCCGTCATGACCCTGGCGGAGAGGCTACAACGGCTGTTTGCCCCTCTCTCACAAAGGTAATATTTGTTAGAACACGCCCCAAACACACACCCCCCCCCCCCCCCACGGCCCCCTCCCTCCCTCATTTTGGCATTGTACAACCGCCATACCCTAGACCCAGTCTTTTCGGTGATATCAGTGCGTGTCTTACAAAGGTCATCATTGTGTGACGTTGTTTTCCAGAACGTAAGTTTCCATCACGACATCTTTGAATACATTAAAAGGAATAAAAGCCATATAGTCCTGCTTACAGATGCCTTGGCCATAGTCACAGCATTAAAAAGCCAGAAAAATACTGAACTTAATGATTTAAGAGCAGTACTCTGTCAACTATGCCAGCAGTCCGCACCAAAAAGAGTAGTGGTACAGTGGGTTCCATCCCACTGTAACATCCAAGGCAACGAGGAGGCAGACAGACTGGCAAAAGAAGGTGCAAGACTACCATAACCATATCCTAGTGTGAACTACGAAGAGTAAAAACGGCTTATCAAAGCCAGATACATGGCCAAATGGGAAACAGAACATACTGGTTACACCAAAAACGATGCCTATTACCAGTTGAACAGAAGAGAGCAGGTCGTTGTCTTCAGACTTCGCACTGGCCCTAATAGATAAATTGAAGATAGGTGGAACTGACGAATGCTCGTATGGTACCGGTAAAATTACCGCTGAGCATTTGCTGCAAAACTGCCCAACATACGAGGATCAGAGAAAGCAGATGTGGCCATCACCAGTGGCAACACTAGACAAGCTCTATGGCAGTGTCGACAGCCTCAGGATGACTGCTGCTTTTCTCGAAAAAATAAAGGTTGGCGTCTGACTGCGTACGATGAAGAAGAAGAAGAGAATACATTCCGGTTTTTGGCAAGTCTGCCCGCGTATTGAAAGGACATCTTCAAAATGTCTGCAAAATGGTCATACCATTTTCTTCTTGGTCGTCATCTTGCCCTCTTCCCGGGCTCCGTGCTTTCCGCTGTTAGCCTTTCTATACCAGCGTGACTTTTCATATGATTGAAATATCTTAGCGTTTGTATTGTGCTATTGTCCAGATATCAATGTTCTTTTATACCCAGGGATTGCAGGATTTCTATGTTTGTCTTCTTCTCTGTCCCCAATTTTTTCAGCTTCCTTTTTCTTCTTTTTATTCAGCGTTTCTCCTGATAAGGACGTTGAGATTGTATGCCGTAGTTTACAGCTAGGCTGCAATATCTAAATCTGTCGGTCCAACATATCGTTTTCGGCTTTGTTTTTTTTTGTTTGTTTTTTCTTGGGGGAAGGGGAAGCGGGTTTGTCATCTTCTGCAATCCCTGATCCCCGTAGTAGTGAGCGCCACGCAGATGAAGCCAAACATAGCACAACTGCCCGGAGGACCGCGGTCCACCTTCATCAGCATGCTCGGAATGTGAAGAAAGCTACTACAACCCGCCAAATAACGCCCTTTTCAGGGTTCACAAAGAGTAAACTCAGTGTGGACAACAACTGTGATCCCTATTCTCTTCAGCAGACTACACTAGTGCAGCCTGTTTCCAGGGCCGCCACTTGGAGGCAGAGTCTTGGCCAGCTATGTTTAACTGACCCTCGTGCAGACAGCCAGTCACGAGTCGCTGACCCTCGTGCAGACAGCCAGTCACGAGTCGCTGTACCTCGTGCAGACAGCCAGTCACGAGTCACTGACCCTCGTGCAGACAGCGAGTCACGAGTCACTGACCCTCGTCCAGACACCCAGTCACGAGTCACTGACCCTCATGCAGACAGCCAGTCGCGAGTCACTGACCCTCGTGCAGACAGCGAGTCACGAGTCACTGACCCTCGTCCAGACACCCAGTCACGAGTCACTGACCCTCATGCAGACAGCCAGTCGCGAGTCACTGACCCTCATGCAGACAGCCAGTCGCGAGTCACTGACCCTCGTGCAGACAGCGAGTCACGAGTCACAGACCCTCGTCCAGACACCCAGTCACGAGTCACTGACCCTCATGCAGACAGCCAGTCGCGAGTCACTGACCCTCGTGCAGACATCGAGTCACGAGTCACTGACCCTCGTGCAGACAGCGAGTCACGAGTCACTGACCTACCTCATTCGTCGCCTCGTAAGCACCAGCCTCCATTCTGTATTACTTCATTTCAAAAGTTAGGGACGGCGTGGCCTAGTGGTTAAGTGGCAAGGCTCACGACTAGAAGGTGCTGGGTTCGATCCCCAACACAGCACCGGCCGTTACCCCGGGGAAGCAAACCCTTAGAAAATGCAGGAGGAAGCAGAGCCTTGCGTAAAATGCATGCTGAAGTCGGATGCACTGGGCCGACAGGCGCAAAATAAAAACCACAGTGCAACGCACACCGCCTTGGGGATTAGAGAAATAAGGCGAACGCAAAAAAAAAAAAATATATTTCAAAAGTTATACCTTTTTGCAATTGTTATGTTAAATGTCCATGTTTCACAACCATGTGCTACCATAGATAAGACACACACCTTGACTAACTTGAATCTTCTTCTTCTTGTTTGTGCCCTCCCATACATATTTCATCTCCCATAGTCTGTGTACAGCAATTGTAAGTTTCAAAAATGTACATTGAATAGTCTTTAGTATTGTTGATAGTTATAGAGGTAAGGCCATTTTTGTCTTTTCTGTTAAGAACGTCACTGCACGCCTGATAGACTCATGCCCTAATCTAAGCAAATGTCGAAACTTACTAATAGTTCCAATGGAAGGCTGATTGTGCATACTCCTGCTCGATCGACGCTTAATTCAAAAGTTAGTACAATAAAAACTATTTCGCCCCTGACAGTACAATAAAAGCAATTTTGCCCCTGAGTCAGTACAATGAAAGCTATTTCGCCCCTGACAGTACAATGAAAGCTATTTCGCCCCTAACTCAGTACAATGAAAGCTATTTCGCCCCTGACTTAGTACAAAAAAAACTATTTCGCCACTGACTTAGTACAATGAAAGCTATTTCGTCACTGACTTGGCACAATAAAAACTATTTCGCCCCTGACAGTACAATGAAAGCTATTTCGCCACTGCCTTAGTACAATGAAAGATATTTCGCCACTGATTTAGTGCAATGAAAGCTATTTCGCCACTGACTTAGTGCAATGAAAGCTATTTCGCCACTGACAGTACAATGACAGCTATTTCGCCCCTGACTCAGTACAATGAAAGCTATTTCGCCCCTGACTCAGTACAATGAAAGCTATTTTGCCCCTGACTTAGTACAAAGAAAGCTATTTCGCCACTGACTTAGTATAATGAAAGCTATTTCGCCCCAGACTTAGTACAAAGAAAGCTACTTCGCCACTGACTTAGTACAATGAAAGCTATTTCGTCACTGACTTAATAAAATAAAAACTATTTCGCCACTGACTTAGTACAATGAAAGCTATTTCACCACTGACTTAGTACAATGAAAGCTATTTCACCACTGACTTAGTACAATGAAAGCTATTTCACCACTGACTTAGTACAATGAAAGCTATTTCACCACTGACTTAGTACAATGAAAGCTATTTCACCACTGACTTAGTACAATGAAAGCTATTTCACCACTGACTTAGTACAATGAAAGCTATTTCGCCACTGACTTAGTACAATGAAAGCTATTTCGCCACTGACTTAGTACAATGAAAGCTATTTCGCCCCTGACTCAGTACAATGAAAGCTATTTTGCCCCTGACTTAGTACAAAGAAAGCTATTTCACCACTGACTTAGTACAATGAAAGCTATTTCACCCCAGACAGTACAATGAAAGCTATTTCGCCACTGACTTAGTACAATGAAAGCTATTTCACCCCAGACAGTACAATGAAAGCTATAACACTTATCGCTGTTGTCAGTCTTGCCATGTATCTACCATCTTCAATTGTTTGGTTCCTCACCCGAACCACGTTCGTCTGCAGCATATGGATGATGTCTGGTTTAGCTTGGTTGATCACCAGCGCTGTCCTCTACATTATCTGCTACATCGATCCGTACGACTGGAGGAGACTGGCCAAGGACAGGCAGGCTACCTTCAGGGAAGGAGAGTCCTTTTCTTGTCTGAACACTTTCTGGTTTACGATGAGCAACATTCTCTGGCAAGGTAAGACGTGGGGGTGTGACATGTAGTTGTTGAAAACCTGTGCTTCATAGAGAGCTGAAATGTTTTTATTAATCAAAGATGAAGATGTTATGGGGAAGGAGAAGGTGGCTATTACTGACTGAGTGGTAATGCGCTCGGTTCTCAAGAAACGGTCGTGCGAAAGGTCGTAACCGTGGGTGGTCGAATCTCGACAGGTGGGAACGACGCATGGTAGTATCGGAGACAGAGGATAAACTCCGAGAACCTGTGTTCGGGATGTGTACGGGATATGTACGGCCTGTGTACGGGATGTGTACAACATGTGTACGGCCTGTGTACTGCCTGTGTACATAAACAAGACATTGACAGCTGAAAATCGAAAAGAGCGGACTGATGAGCCACAATGCAAGCAAAAATTATAAAGCTAGCGAAATTCCTACCCAAAAGTGGTCTGCATGAAGGCGAAAAGTAACCAGCCCCTCCATCATGCAGAAAACACCACAGGACAATCACCAGAATGCCTGCACACTTGAGTGTAAGTATTTACAAAAAAGATCTCAACACCCCCCCCCCCCCCCATGGGTAGAAGAGGAGGGGTGGGGCGGCGGGGGGGAGAGAAGGGGGCTATGAGAGAAGCCTCAAGATACCCTCTTGCAGTATGCGCTGTAGTCTACACAGCTATTAATGAGTACTGACTGTCATGGAAGGGATGACAACAAGGAAGAGGAAATGGTCAGTATGTTTCACCTGACACTGACGTGTTTTAGAGGACTCCTAAATGTCACTAACAAAGACCGTATCACAAATGATGAAGTACCGTACGACGAAGAATCGAGAATGCAAGTGGACTGTACGATGACCTTCTCACAACGATTATAAGGCGAAAGCTGACCTGGTAGGGCCACATTTCGAGGTCCAAGAACCTAGTAAATACGAAACTAAAGGGCACAGTACATAGCACGAGAAGGTAGGGACGTCCGAGAAGAAGATGGGACGACAATATCCATGAATGGACCTTCCTACGACCTGTTGAGGCACACAAAGAAACAGCAGAAAGAGAGAGGTGGCGCGGTTTTGTGGAGGTGTCAGCAGGGGTGCCCCAACGGTCACTAGAGGTCCCGGGATGAAAACTGAACTGAATAATTCTTTGGTAGGCACAATGAAACTTATTTTATAAAGAAATTTTTGTAATTTTTCTATAAAAAAAGTGTTCAATAAGTTTGTAACAATCTGTGTTTGTTATTGAGTAGGATCCATATGCATCAATACCAAATTGGTCTGTTTACCATCTGGTCTGGTGAGCCATCGGCTCCACGTGTATTAGTGCCAAATTGTTCCGTTTATCATGTTATGGTGGGCCGTAAATAGTTTTTAACACACTAGCTCGTTATAGTATTTTTTATTTTATTTTTTGTTATGCGTTCGCCTGATTTCTCTAATCCTCAAGGCAGTGTGCGTTGCACTGCGTTTTTATGTTGCGCCTGTCGGCCCATTGCAACCGACTTCAGCATTAATTTTATGTAAGGGCCTGCTTCCTCCTGCATTTTCTAAGGGTTTGCTTCCCCGGGGTAACGTTCGGTGCTGTGATGGGGTTCGAACCCAGCACTTTCTGATTGTCAGCCGTGTCACTTAACCACTAGGTCACGCCGTCCCCTGCACGTTATAGTATAAAAGATGACTGTTCTCAAGAGCGATGCATTATAGGAATACTAAAAAATATATTGGAAATCGTCTGGAATGTCATTGTGTGCAAGGATTCAAAAATTCTTAAGGCCAATTGAAGACCTACTGATTCCGTTGTTATTTGTTAAAAGCACAATTGATTCTCCAATAGATGATCACATCACCAAAACTGTCACCAAGATTATTTTTGGAAGTAATTGCGGCATGCTCAAATATGTGCTCGAGTCTATAACCTCTTGTTACTAATCCCATCGATGTTCATAGACCATCAACCAATCATCTCTAAGCAGACGTGTAGTGTTCTATTTTCTCCAGTTCTTTCCAGTATAGATGGCACCTAACCGGCTGCGGATCTACTGTGCTCTAGTGTTTGAGTCTATTGAGATGGCCTCACAAATCAGTTCCACCTTCCAAGAAACTGGTTGTATACAGAATCTGCAGGGGCTTTTGAATCAGTATAAAAACGTTAAGTTGTTAAGATTTTCTTTGTTGCTCTTTGACAATGTGCGGCTTTCATCTAACTCCATGTTCTTTGTAGGATGTCCTGTTTAACTTTCTCCAATATGTGGGTGGCCTCTTCTAACTCATTGTTCTTTGTAGGATGTCATGTTTAACTTTCTCCAATATGTGGGTGGCCTCTTCTAACTCATTGTTCTTTGTAGGATGTCATGTTTAACTTTCTCCAATATGTGGGTGGCCTCTCTAACTCCATGTTCTTTGTAGGATGGCATGTTTAACTTTCTCCAATATGTGGGTGGCCTTTAACGCCACGTTCTTTGTAAGATGTCATGTTTAACCTTCTCCAATATGTAGGTGGCCTCTCAAACTCCCTAACTCCATGTTCTTTGTAGGATTGCATGTTTAACTTTCTCCAATATGTGGGTGGCCTCTAACGCCACGTTCTTTGTAAGATGTCATGTTTAACCTTCTCCAATATGTGGGTGGCCTCTCTAACTCCATGTTCTTTGTAGGATGTCCTGTTTAACCTTCTCCAATATGTGGGTGGCCTCTAATGTCACGTTCCTTGTAAGATGTCATGTTCCATCTATCGTTATCATGTTCTGTCCCAAAAGATTTACTGTGTAACCGTGTTGAACATAGCAGGTCCAGAATCTTTCTCAAGGATTTGATGATAGAGCCAATAAATCTCGTTATGTTGAGTTTGGTGATTAGCCGTGCTACTCCTCAACATAGAAGGTCCGACCTCATCATTTTTTTAGTCAGAGAGTGGTGTCTGCTTGGAATTCATTGCCAGGGGAGGTACTGGAGGCAGGGATAGTTAATGCATTTAGGAATAAATTGGATGTCCATAGCTTTTAGAACAAGGTGATGTAAATGTAACTGGTTGTATACAGACTCTACAGGGTCTTCTAAACCAGAATAAAGACGTTAAGTTAAGTTATTAGAGTTGAAGATCCTTGGCTTGGTATGCATTCTCATTATTACAGAGTTCTATATGTTTTTCAACATGACATCCTGACTTTAACATCCTCATCAGCACCTCCTGTCCTGTGTATGATGCTACCTTGGCACGTGAAGCTCTCTAACTCCTCCAGTGATGTTCCTCTCCGTGTTTTATGAGTTGCGTTTGGCAGCATTTAACTTTATAATGGTTGTTCCTTTCTGCGTGGATTTTTAGACCAACGTGCTGTGAGATTCTGGTCCTGTCTTTTTCTGCATTTTGTGTTGGCTGTGAGATAGGAGGTTATGTCCAGGTCTTCTAGCTGTTTACATAAGGTCCACTTGGGCTCGATTTCCCTCATCGGATGTAGTTTCGTTCCTAATCCAATCAACTGCCAACCCGAACAGAAGAGCGGATAGAAGAACATCCCTGTCAGACCCCAGATTTGATGTTCATTGATTCTGAGTTGTCCGTTCAAAGCTAGACTGTTTGTCTTCGTACGTCTCATTTATTTGTCTGGTGAGTTTGTGTTGGATGCTGTAGTGCCTTGATAGTTTCCAGAGTGTGTCTCTTCCTATCCGATCTGTCAAAGTCCTTTTTATAGTCCTCAAACGATATTTACAACTTGAATTCCATTCTAGCATCTGCTCTGGAATTGTGTGATATCTGGTCTGGGCATGAGTGTCTGTTCTGGGCATGATTGTCTGGTCTGGGCATGATTATCTGGTCTGGGCATGATTATCTGGTCTGGGCATGATTATCTGGTCTGGGCATGATTGTCTGTTCTGGGCATGATTGTCTGGTCTGGGCATGATTATCTGGTCTGGGCATGATTGTCTGGTCTGGGCTTGATTGTCTGGTCATGATTATCTGGTCTGTGCATGATTGTCTGGTCATGATTATCTGGTCCGGGCATGATTGTCTGGTCTGGGCATGATTGTCTGGCCTCTACATGATTATCTGGCCTCTACATGATTATCTGGTCTGGGCATGATTGTCTGGTCATGATTATCTGGTCTGGGCATGATTGTCTGGTCTGGGCATGATTGTCTGGTCTGGGCATGATTGTCTGGCCTCTACATGATTATCTGGTCGGGGCATGATTGTCTGGTCATGATTATCTGGTCTGGGCATGATTGTCTGGTCATGATTATCTGGTCTGGACATGATTGTCTGGTCTGGGCATGATTGTCTGGTCTGGACATGGTTGTCTGGTCTGGGCATGATTGTCTGTCCTCTACATGATTATCTGGCCTCTACATGATTGTCTGGTCTGGCCATGATTGTCTGGTTTGGACATGATTATCTGGCCTCTACATGATTGTTTGGTCTTGGCATGATTGTCTGGTCTGGACATGATTGTCTGGTCTGGGCATGATTGTCTGGTCTGGCCATGATTGTCTAGATGGACATGATTGTCTGATTTGGACATGATTATCTGGCCTCTACATGATTGTCTGGTCTGGGCATGATTGTATGGTCTGGACATGATTGTCTGGTCTGGACATGATTGTCTGGTCTGGGCATGATTGTCTGGCCTCTACATGATTGTCTGGTCTGGCCATGATTGTCTGGTCTGGCCATGATTGTCTGGTCTGGGCATGATTGTCTGGTCATGATTATCTGGTCTAGGCATGATTGTGTGGCCTCTACATGATTATCTGGCCTCTACATGATTGTCTGGTCTGGCCATGATTGTCTGGTCTGGGCATGATTGTCTGGTTTGGACATGATTATCTGGCCTCTACATGATTATCTGGTCTGGACATGATTGTCTGGTCTGGGCATGATTGTCTGGTCTGGACATGATTGTCTGGTCTGGGCATGATTGTCTGGTCTGGACATGATTGTCTGGTCTGGGCATGATTGTCTGGTCTGTACATGATTATCTGGCCTCTACATGATTATCTGGTCTGGACATGATTATCTGGTCTGGACATGATTGTCTGGTCTGAGCATGATTGTCTGGTCTGGGCATGATTGTCTGGTCTGGACATTATTATCTGGTCTGGGCATGGTTATCTGGTCTGGACATGATTATCTGGTCTGGACATTATTATCTGGTCTGGACATTATTATCTGGTCTGGGCATGATTATCTGGTCTAGCATGATTATCTGGCCTCTACATGATTATCTGGTCTGGGCATGATTATCTGGTCTGGACATGATTATTTGGCCTCTATATGACTATCTGGTCAGCGTATGCCCTATTTTGTCTGAAACAAACTGCCTAATCTCTTCACTCGACACCCAAACCTATTTTTAGTCTGTCAAGTAAAACTCGTTCCAATAATTTACCTAACATAATTCATCATTACCATCGAATATCTCCACGACCTTTGCCTAAATAACAGATCCATCTTTTTCTTTTCTTTTTCTTGTTTCGCAGGCACTGGGAAAACATAAATTTTGCTAACATTTTGTTGTTATCAATTTGAACTGAGTTAACGATGCTATAACTTTCTTCTCTGTACTTGTTAACATTCAGTTCTGTCCAACAATAATGCGCCTGCTCTGTTCTGTTGTCTGGCTAGAATCTTTTTTTTTTTTTTTTTTTTTTTTTTTTTTCGTTCGCCTTATTTATCTATTCCCCAAGGCGTGTGTGCGTTACACTGTGGTTTTTATTTTTGCGCCTGTCGGCCCAGTGCATCCGACTTCAGCATGCATTTTATGTAAGGATCTGCTTCCTCCTGCATTTTCTAAGGGTTTGCTTCCCCGGGGTAACGGCGGGTGCTGTGATGGGGATCGAACCCAGCCCAGCACCTTCTGGTTGTGAGCCGTGCCACTTAACCACTAGGCCACGCCGTCCCCTGGCTAGAATCTAAGATCATTGCCAATTAAAGGATTACACGTACTCTAGAAACTGGGCGTGCGGATATGAAGTCAATGCTTTGATCTACATTGTCTCTTCTGAATTTACTAGAACTTACTTATTTATGTCCAGAAATGTTTACAGAGCCTTCTGTTACTTCTGAAGTTGGTCTGTTCTCTGTGTCATTGTTGTGGTTATTATTGGATTCAAAAGACTCGCAAATATCAGATTCTACTTTATCGCTATAGGGAATCTGGTTCTAGTATGCTGCTGCAATGTGTACACCCAGCTGTAACATGTACACCTAACTGTATCATGAACATCGAGCTGTAACATCAACACTCAGCTGTATAACGTACACCCAGCTGTAACATGTAAACCCAACTTTAAGCAGCTGGGAGAGATAGAGATTACAAATTCTGAGAGTGATTTCACTACTAGTATAGACAATGAGTGATTCCATAGCTTGTTGCGCTCACTCCCTAAACCTGGCAAGGGTCCCAACCTACAGAGTTGGTAGAGAACAATCACTCCACGGACCGTCTATGGCAAGATGCTAGAGAAGATAATGGCCAAATAAATCATGTCCAATCTGATATCCTGGGAAGTTACAGACCAACCTGGGAGAATACTGGGACATTTGTATGAGATCTTCCAATCCAGACAGGAAACGGAAGCAGTTACTCTAGGCCGGTCCACGGACAGGTGGCGGTCCCCATACATTTTCTACCGGTCCGCGAAGAAGTTATTGCAGCTTAACCCCTTCATAGAAGACCTCTTTGCACTTAATCGTCGTAAAAAAACAACCTAATTGAGTTGTCTTCTGAAGTCTCTCTGTCCAATATATATATAGTTTCAGAGCTATAACATTGTTGGTTCTCTTTTCGACCACCTATTTGTGTGAGAAGACTTTTTCAAGCATTCAGCGATCTAAATCAAACAAAGAAACAGAATGGATTTCAATGTATCGCTTTGTCTCTCAGAAACAACGCTGTAGCCATGGTTGTCAAATATTCAAATCAAATCAGCAGCAAAAGGATTCACAGAAACCTTATTTCAATTAAATATTGCTTTCTCGAAACGTTCTATTATTAGCATTCGTATTTACTGCTCGGTTTCTGGTTATTTAAAACAATATAGAAGTTTCATTTTATAATATTAATTTTTAAAACTTAAGCTCAAAATACTACATAAATAATGGCTTTCATTTATTTCTGACCAATGCGCCCAAAATCTTTCCTAATTTAACTCGTCCGCAAAATTGCTTTCCTATTTTCACCGGGCCACGAAATGTCTTTCCTATTTTCACCGGGCCGGGGGCGTATAAAGGTTGGGAAACACAGCCCTGGACCTCGAGTATGCATGTACCAGGGTCGATTGTGGAAGCTTGATGCATTGTCTGAAGCAGTGTGGAATCAATCCATGGCTGGCGATATTGGCTGCCTTGATGGAGAGTACAGTTGCACTTCGCTTTGATTCTTTGACATAAGAGCCTAGGCGAATCTGCCTAGGACTGCCACAAGGCTCTCACCGGTGTTGTTCAGCATCTACACGATAAAGATGGCCAGCATTCAACCCTCTGGGCCTACACTACCATTTGCAGATGGCACACTGACATACAGGACTGGCTCATATATATATGATATGGTCAAATACATTCAGGAGACCTTGCAGACAATCTCACAATGGCGTGCTGATTCCAGCGTCCAGTTCAATACTAATAAGACCTACATCATATGGTGTTCTCTTGAACTACATAGTGAAAACTGACCTCCTGGATATTACCTTTGATGGATGTACCCTTGACAGGTGTCGTAAGGTGAAATACCTCGGAGTGACCTTTGATCGTAGTCTCTCATACATATACCACACGACCTGGCCGTCCAGAGATGCAAGCGAGGCATGGGAGCACTCAAGACGAAGCAGCCGGAGCAGCGACCGCGTCTCATACTATACAGTTGTAGATTACGGTCTGGACAACCTACCAAACTCATAATTACAGCGGGAACCGTTTGAACGTATTCCCATTGAAGGGATGCGACTGGTTTTGGGATGCACTAGAGATATCCCGACCGTAAAGATGCTGTACATGCTGGCACCTCTGTCTGTGACTTCCTGTCACAAATTGGCACTGGACAAAGTATACATGTGGGTGACGACAAACAGGCAGGATCTACTGAACAATAACACCTCAGACATCAAAGGATCAATCGAGGAGAGTCATGGATGGCACAGGCAGAGAGAACCATTTAGACAGGTGACCACAGTGGAGACGATAGTCGATGGAGAAGAATCGGTTCACACTGGCGATGTTCACACAAGCAGAGTCATTATAACCCTAGGCAGGGAATTGAGAAAGTGGTGCAGCGGGAGGGAAGAGCTCGAGATAAACAAGTTGATACATGATAACATGCAATATAGTGATGCAGTATATTCACGTCAACTCTCTGTTACCAATGCCAAACATGGACATCAACAAAAACTCTAGAGAGAAAGATCACGACATGTGAGGTGAGATGCCTCCGGAAAACAATCAACGGAACTAGGAGAGAGAGAAGGAGCAATGTAAAACAATCAACGGAACTAGGAGAGAGAGAAGGAGCAATGTAAAACAATCAACGGAACTAGGAGAGAGAGAAGGAGCAATGTAAAACAATCAACGGAACTAGGAGAGAGAGAAGGAGCAATGTAAAACAATCAACGTAACAAGGAGAGAGAGAAGGAGCAATGTAAAACAATCAACGGAACTAGGAGAGAGAGAAGGAGCAATGTAAAACAATCAACGGAACTAGGAGAGAGAGAAGGAGCAATGTAAAACAATCAACGTAACTAGGAGAGAGAGAACGTGCACTGAAGATGTGAGAAGAATATATGAAGCAAGACCATACACTTAATATATTAATGAAGCGAGAACCAATTGGTTCTGCCACCTAAAGAGAATGCATCCTGACCAACTACCCCTTTGCGCCTATAACGCACGACGTTCGGGTGTTCCAAACCGCGGCATTCCGAGAACTAGATGGATAGGAAAGGTTGCGGATATTCTAAATCGTCATGGGATGACGTCCACTTCAGCGACACGTCTTATCCTAAAAGAAAACTACGATCCCCACGATGCCTAACGGCACAAGTGGATAAGACAGGACAAGACAAATGATGACATTATACTTACCGAAAGGTCAGTGCTATAAAATAAGATACCTGGTTGGTTGGCGCTTCTCAGACTGATAGGCATGGTCGTCACTGACCAGAGCAGTTCGTACAAAGGTTCACTAGATAAGGAAATCAATTACATTTTAAAGAATGTCACTCACCGTATATTAGATTATGACACCGTAGTAGATGAATCACCAATACACATCAGACTTCAGTATTCTCAAATCAAACGAGGCTCTCGCGGACTGGGGCTCGCGAGACCGCGAAGAAGAAGTGTGTACAGCCAACACGCTACAGGAACGATCAATATCTACACCCTTCTCCGTTTACTGAAAGACTGAGCACCGATGAGTACGCCTGGAGTGCTGTGATGTCAAGTCTTATGAACAGAACACGTAACTGTAAGATCGTCTTGCTTGGTTTTCTGTCATTTTGATAACGTTGCTTTTTCTTTCGTTTTCTGAACTCATCTTTTGTTGTTGCATATAATACTATGTTGTATCTATTTGTAAACTTTGTTGTTGCACATAATATTATGTTGTATCTATTTGTAAACTTACAAATGCAATTTGCATGCCACGAATCGTGTGAAGATTAGCCCAGCCGTTAACACACAAGCTTCTAACAGTTCGCAGGTGCTGTAAAGTTATGGAAAATAAAATGTTTAATTTGGCTGGTGGGTATTACGTCTTTTCAGTGATATTTTTAGAATGTTATGAATGTTGTTGTAAACTGCTAAAATATTCTTTTATTTGTTTTGTTTTGAGCACATCACGAAAAGTATATTATATATTTCGTGCAAGCACGAGTCCTCCAGAGGTCAAGACTACACAGGCGCCAGACTAACAATCCTGTTGGATAATCTAAACTTTGTATTTGTATGTGTATTTCACCTGGCCATGACGTGAGGTGGGAACTTGGTCGATGTGTTTCACCTGGTCTTGACGTGAGGTGGGGACTTGGTCTATGTGTTTTACCTGGTCCTGGCGTGAGGTGGGGACTTGGTCTATGTGTTTTACCTGGTCCTGACGTGAGGTGGGGACTTGGTCTATGTGTTTTATCTGGTCCTGACGTGAGGTGGGGACTTGGTCTATGTATTTTACCTGGTCCTGACTTGAGATGGGGGATTGGTCTATGTGTTTCACCTGGTCCTGACGTGAGGTGTGGGGATTGGTCTATGTGTTTCACCTGGTCCTGACGTGAGGTGGGGGCTTGGTCTATGTGTTCACCTGGTCCTGGCTTGAGGTGGGGGCTTAGTGTGTTTCACCTGACACTGACGTGCAGTCTTGATCTGTGTGTTTCTCCTGACCCTGACGACTGTTTTGACTCCCTTCTGTAATGTATCTTGCCGTCAACACTCGCATCTGGTTTCGTGTCCTGTTTGTAAGAACATGTCCGTGCACGAGAACACCAAAAATGGACTTGCTGACGTCAAAAACTATATTTTGCGCATGTCTTTGGGGACATTTGAATGGGCTAGCAATTTATCTTCGATTACACCCCCCGCTATGACAGCATTTAGGACCTATTGAGAAAGGATTGACCACAACAGCTGGCTTCACTGTCTTAACATCTTTCGTATAATTTTGCAATGGTACAGTTTTTGTAGCATTAAAACCCACATTGTGATTGCTATTCCCATGGAAGACTTTCTTCAGACGTTGTTTACGGCGTTTTATGTCTTTTTGAATTTACATTTATTTTGATGTTCGTCTTAAAAAAGAACATTACAACGTTTTGTCTTAGTTTATAGCGAGGCTGAGATATCTGAGACTGGTCCCAAAATAGCCAGTTTCAGTATTTAATTTGTGCACTGCATTAGCTTGTCCTTGTCGATCCATATTCTCTTAGTCAGACTGTACGAGTGCAGATTGTTTCCAGGACTGCCCCAAGGAAGGGAATAAGTTCTTGGTCAGCTCTGGTCCGCTGAACCCTGACCTAAGCAGTCAACTATGAGTCGCTGGCTGCTGTCAGCTAATTCACTGCTGTATCTTCAACCCCTCGTATCAATCTAAGGTTCTTTTACTGGGAAGACAAAAAATACGGCCACATTCTTAATATGCAAACGCCTGCTTCCTTGCGGGTAGACTGGGAACAGTCCAACGCTAGGAACAGATACCACACAAAGACATGTTTAATGAAAACGGATGTGAGTGAATGAGTGGTGAATATATCGCAGTTCAGCTGCAAATTTCGGCACAAGGTACCTTTTCCTAAAAATGCAAAAAAACGACGTAATTCATAATCAAAAGACGAAAGATGGCCTGGTGCGGGCACGTCGCGAGGTCTAACGGAATTACCAACTCGATACTCTTTGGTTCCGTACCGGGACAGAGAGGGCGAGGACGTCCAAGGAAGAGGTGGGTGGACAACATCACTGAGTAGTCAAGCCTTCGTCCCGGTGAGATACGAATGGCGGCGGCAGATAGTGAAAAATGGAGGCGTGGAATTTTGGGAGTGTCTTCATGTGTGCCCCAACGACCTGATCGGTTACGGGATGAACTGAACTGAACTGAATGCATAATTCACTTCATTTTCCACAACTCCCTGCAGGTTATACACGCTCGCCGAGGTCCTTAGGAGGTCGTGTTGTGGCAACATTCTGGTGGTTGTACGTGCTAATCTTTGTAGTGATGTACATCGCAAGCATGACAAACTACCTACGTGTAGGACCCATGCAGTCTGTCTCCGATTTGTACACCAACATTCAGGTAAGAGAAACTCGTTTCACTGTTTCTCACACATTTAGGACAAATATTTTAGGAAAA